>APFE030962794.1:70882-100175 GCA_000404065.3 Pinus taeda | reverse complement strand
CCAATGCTTATGATCAAATGTCATCTATATGTAAGGAGGGCATGGTGGCTCCACTAGGGGATCAATACCATAGCACGTGCATTCATATTGGGGGATATATATTAAGGAAAAAATGAAAAAATATATTGAGCATATAATAGGGGGTAAAGGGTTTTTATATGTTCTATATAAAAAATGGAGCTCAAAGTTAATGAAAAAATATAAAGGGGTATAAAAAATGTTAATTAAAAAATTGATACCTACAATATCTAGTGAAAGTAGGGATTTTTAAAATTAAGAAGGTGTATTGGGTTCATATTGGTAGGAGGTTAAATAAGATTTTTTGAGGTATCTTCAAATATATAGTCAACTTAAGGGTATTATGTAGTATGCCACGAAGTTTGATGCTCCCTCTAACTTATTCTCAGATTTCATAGAGGAAGCCATACATGCCAATTTACAAGAAGGACTTCAATAAAATGCTCATCGAGTTTTTATTTTTTTATTTTTGCTTGCAATGGTGATATCAATGTCCCTTCCTTCCTTCACCAAAGCTTTGATACCATGCTGATTTTCATAGTGCAATAGAGATTAGCGTAATATTTCTGAAATCATGATAATTACTTTTAATGTAGATTTTTTTTTTTTGTAAAACTTATTCCAATGTATCATCTAGGAATTATACTTCAAAAATTCAACCATAAAGAAAAATAGAACAATAAATGTCACAATACATAAAAGAAGACTACATTTACCTTGGGAAAACCTACCAAATGGATAAACCTAACAACCTTTTTCAGTAGAGAAATTCTTCTTGTTCAATGAGAGACACACCTAGGCCGATGGTCAAACATGACCTTCTCCTCGAAGTCAAGTCACCCAATTTGATCCGACAATTCATTCTCCCTGTCTGACCCAGAATTTCAACCCTCCTGTAATTGGCAATTGCCCCAAAAATTTCAGCCTTGCAAAAACTACCCAGTTACCAAAAATTTCAGCCCCCCTACAAGAGAATGACTAGAAAAATGCAAACCATAGAGAGAGAAGAGAGAGAGAGAGAGAATTCATCCTATAAATCCTTATTGTCCTTCACTTGCTTGGCCATAAACTATCTTGTGTGTGTGAGATCGAATGCCCGAGTGGAGAAGGTCAAATTTCCTTTATATAGCAGTCTGTCTCCACTGAATGAGTGTGTCTCTTGCCAAGGCCAACTTGACTTGGAGGGAATCCGACTTGTCACTTTTGGAGCCAAAAATTATATTTCAAAAATTCAAAGTTTCATCTTTAAAAAGTCGCAATGGGACTTTGACTCAAAATAATTTTTTCTTTGACTCTAACATTTATAAATATGTTTTAAAATGATAAATACAAGTACATCAAGTGACCAAATATACATTATGAAGAGCAACCATTGTTACAAATTCAACAAATTAAAAGAATAAATTCAACCCTAGTTGTGAAGTCAAAATTCTAAAGTTTGACCAAATTTGAAGCAGTTTGACCAACATTGACTTTGATTTTTGAGAGGTGACTTGGAGGAGGGTTTGACTTGGTATCTTCATGGAATTTTGGTATTGGTTCTTGGCTTGGATATCTCATTTTGATTTGATTCTATAAGGAAATGATTGATGAGTTTTCCCCTTGTGTGTTTTGCCTTAGTCACTAGCCTGATTTCTGGTGTCTCTTTTCTCATTCCGATCTCTATTTTCTTGAATGATTGAACAAATGTATAATTGTTTGATAAAGAAGACATAAATAAGAAATAAGAAGACATCTAATTTTCACAAGTAATTATCAAAAAGAAGAATTAAGTGTTAGATTACATTACACTTGGTTTCTCAACACGTGTTGCCAACTTTACATATATAAATGAAGCAAAAGATTTTAAAGCTTTGCAACAGAGAAATAATATTTTAGAGTGATACAGTAAGTCACCAATGTATCATGAGATTCATATTTATATGAGTATGAACAACTGCTTTTAAATATCCTAATAACTATAAGAAAAATATTCTATTATCAATTTTTTAATATTCAAAATAAAAACTAGCCAAAAGCTTTTTGGATGGACATAAAACTAATACTTTTGTTTGTATATATCAAATCTAAAAAGTATTTGAAATGATTGGACCTTCTAAAATGACCTTCGGGTCCCTAACCTCATGTAAAGTCCACCACATGCATTGAAAACCTTGATAATACTTTATACTTGAAACCTTTATTAAAACTTAAGTCATTTATACCCAAGAAAAAATGGTATTAAATTATTATACCCTCTAAAATGACCTTGACGTCTTTAACCTCATATAGAGTCCATCCTTCCAGGTAATTGCTCAACTTTTCAATTCTCAAGAAATATTTATTAGTCACACTCTTGAAAATTTCCACCGTTGAGACAGGGACAGACATCAAAGCTATTGGTATCTTTTAAATGTTTGCAATTTGAATGCTTACTTAGGAACTTGTATCTTGGGTTACTAATTTTTTTTTTGTTTTTTTAATCAAAGCTATGGGGATTTTTTAAATATTTGAAAGTTGAATGCTTATTTAAGAAGGGAGCCACTGCCGTGGCGGTAGTCCCTGCCGGGCCTGAAATCAGATAATAAACTAATTATAGCTTTGGAATTGATGAAAAGAGACGTGCGCTAGTATCCCTCTTTTGATAGGAGTGCAGTGATGTTTCCCTGCATTACAGGTGCTGAAATCCTTTCATTTTTCTTTCCATCTTCTGAGTGTACTGCGGTATTGTACTCAGTAATACAATCATTCATAATATTGCAAACACCATTAAGTATTCAGAAATTTAGTTTAAGCATACCTTGGAGGACTGTAAGGGCTACAAGAACGTTCCAAGTTATCAACAGTGAGCAATTATTGAATCACTGATTGCAAAATAAACTATTTCACCGATGCAATAATCTATTGGAATTATCGTTCGCCCATCCAACTAGATTTTACTGTTCCAACCAGTTACACTGTTGATGCAAAAGCAGATATGAACATGGAAACCCCAACTAAATTTTTGTCATTTCTTTTGTTGGAAATATTGTCAAAAATCAAAATATATCAAACACAAAGATCGAAAATAGCTAAACAACGAAAATAGCTAAACAGCTTTTATGCTATATTATTTTAGGAGAGCATTTGAAATTAATAAACAAAATTAAACGAAACTATAATAAATTTGTAGTCAATCAATCATTGATTTACTTAAAAATAAAAACTTGATATTTAGTTATCTCTCTAAAAAAAACACAATAAATCAATCATGATAATTACTATTTATGAAAAAACAAACTACTATTTATGAAAAAACAATATCACTGGTTTATATTATATCAAGATTTAAAATAACTTAGAAACATAAATGTTAGTTAAGGGTAAACATAAGGTGCAAGCAATATAGTTGTACATGATATAAGTGTTGGTGGATAATATTAAAGTAATATAATAATAATAAAGTTATTTTTAATATCATAGTTAAAGTTAGACAATGGTGTGGTGTGTGTTTTGATTTATAAAATTATAAAATGTATGTACTTTATTTCTCTATATAAAATGCATAAACTTAATAAATAAAACAAATTATATGCCATTAAATACTATATAAATTACATAACCACACAACATATATGTATATAATTTAATAATATTATTTAATCCAAAAACTACTGTGCAATCTTTACACGATTTTATTCAAACAAGAGGTCTTATTAGTCCCTGCCTGGGACTAATAGCGATCGATAGATCGTTGACCAGCTATTAATTAACTTTGACCAGATAAAATTTTCTGTACATGTTAAGTTTAAACCAATGTTTGAAATAAAATTTTTTGCTCATATGCTTGCAAACAAATTTTTATCCAAAGTTTCAGATTGCACCTCTTATTGCCGGGGAGACTGCATGATTTTGATGAAACTTAGGATAAACTGTTTGAAATTTAACAACTGCATATTTTAATGAAACTTAGGATAGTCACTTTGAAATTTAAAAAATGCATTAAAATGATTTGCATGTTGGTGACATGTGGCGATTTGCATGGTGACCAATTCTTAATTACTAAATCTAAGAGTAGTTTCTTGTCCGAGAAGTACCTTCCTGCAGAAGAGATCTCATCAACACCATTGATGAAGATGATGAAATGGTGCTACCCTCAGTCTTCCATTTGCATTTTTCATCAGGAGAGAGTTTCGCTCTGCAAAATGAGTTTCACTCCGCAAGTTGTTCCAGCGATGGCGGACCCTTGACTCTTCCAGCATCTGGTATTATTGGTAATATCAGATTTTGACCACCCACGTCGACTTCTCACCTCTCAGAGGCAGCTATAACTAGGAGAACCTATCCATAGGTATGGCGGTGGCTTAAAGATGTTTTTGCTTTCTATACTATTCTGGGTTTTCATTTGCTATTTAATGAGTATTTGGCATTAACATCTTCGGTCAATTATTTACAGGTGGTAGTTGTTCGACTGAATTCTTTAGATTTTTCATAGGCTTGATGCAGCGAGGACTCACCTTGGTGGGTAATTCCTCTATGTGTTTCCTGTTCTTGTTTTTCTGTTGACTATACTTGTCAGCCAGATTAAGATTCATGTTTTCTGGTCACCCTGGTAGGTTACCTGTGACTCGGCATGGATTTCGGCGAACTCAAAACACTTGCCCCACCGTCTCGGCTTCAGGGTCGGCATCACAGGTGCATTTCTGGTTGTTTGGGTGTGACTTAATTCCCAAGTTTGACGCCATAGTGAACAACCAAGCGTTAGTGTTGATATTCAGAATACTTAGGTTTTGTATTTATGCTTATTCTTCTTTATTTTTCTGGGTTATAATTATTAGAGTCTCTGTTATCTTATGAAGAACTCCTAACTCAAGTCCCCATTGTTTTGTCGTAAGGTTTATTCCGATTTGGCTCGGCACTGTGGCGCAAAACCCTCCTACCGGCTTCATTGTTCGAGGAACTAGCTTGACCAGCACTCGGTATTCTAACTCACTTTTGACCTTTTCTATCACAAGGTCTTGTGACCAGGTTGTCCGAGCTAAATGACTTTGGTATTACTTCTGTATAGATTTTCGAGGTTTCTGGAGCTATGACTCCACTGTTAGGTTTTTTTTCTTGAAGCTATAAGAACTTTAAGGCTTCGGCTCAAATATTGAAAGTTTTGGCGTTGTGCTCAGGCCGCCATCTTTGTGTCATATACATACATTGAACCTTTAAAATGTATGGATTGAGCTTATTGATACTGTATTTCTTTATTGATACGAGGGTTTTTCATTTAATAATTTCAGGGTTTCAGATTGATTTCCATATTTATTTAGTTGTTGAGTATGATACTGAGAGTTATCAATTTTCAAATTACTTATAGCATTTTTTTAAGTATCTTTCTATGTAGAGCTTCATTGCAGCTCACTATTTCCTTAGTTGATTTATTCTTCAATTTGTCCGGCACTGTTTTAGTTATGGCTCGGAGATTTATCTCCCAGCTTGGTAATTTTTTTTTTTTAAAAGAGTCTTGACGGCTTTTTTTATAAGTTCGAAATTCTAAATCTTGTTATCTGGGCTGAGACTGAGACTATAGCCTTTTCGAAATCTCCAGAAGTCTAGGTTACCTGCACTACATGTTAATCCGGGAGCTTAAGTACTCTATTATTCTTTGTATATATTCGAGGTACTTTTCATAGTTATTTAACACATTTGCTATGCATAGACTAGGGCTTTAAGAATGGATATGAATAGGAAACAAATCGTGAAAATTCTGGACGCGCTGATCTTTAAACATGCTTGGATTTCAGTTGTGCTTCCTACATAGAACTTTGTTTACTTTTTATCTTAGCATTAACATTTACAATTGGTTAAAAGATGAATTTAGCAACTTTTACGTTTTAGATAAAAGGCTATGTTAAAGATTTACTCTATCTGGTATATCGACAGTACTTGCTTACAGAACTTTACCCATTTTCTAATTTCGCTTTTCTTATAAAGCATGTAAGTTTTCCAACTATAATTTTCTATGTTTCAATTAAGTTTTTTCTCAGTTTCGATTGGTGTTCGTTAAATATAGAGATTCTGCCCTGATGGGTTCTTGGTAAATTAAAAGTTTATGTTTCTTATGAACTGATGGCTTCTTCAGTTCGTTCGTCTTTATAATTAATGGTAATATTATAATTGTTGTGATTGGCACTATGTTACATTGGTTAACGGCCATGTAGCCATATTACAGCCTTCTTTTCCTTCTTGTATTTGTATTTATTATGATGAATCATTTCATATAGAATTATCACCTATGCTGGTTTTGGGTTTAGTTTTCCTTTCCCATTTTGCGTGAACAACTAAGGTTGCAACTTTCCTCGTAACCTGCACTATCTAGGAGCAGTCATTAATCATGTCTTTCTTTGAATATAATTTTCATGTATCAAACTTTTACTTGAATATACCAGAAATGTTGTATTTAAATTTTAACATGAATGGCAGAACCAGGACACTGAACTGTTGCAGTGAAATACGACCAGCATTATAAATATACTACCTGCACTACGCAATACAGTTGTAGAATAGACCATATAAATAGATAAAATGCGATGCAGTTGTAGAATATTTATGATGCCGTTGTAGAATACTTATAATGTTGATTTCTTGACTCTCTGTTGTCAGGTTCTCCCATCAAATCGGTAGGGATTTTATATTTTAATAATATTTTAAAACAATTTGTAGCGATCGATATCACTGCTGGCATTAGTTTGAACCAAACAAGAAACTTAATAGAAAGTTTTTTCGCTTTATATCATGTTAAATAAATTTTTAACGCATTGGATATTGACAATTCCATTCGTACAGTTCAAAGATAGCTTTATTTTAAGAGAATTTCAGTGCTTAAAAATCAAATTGCAAAGCAATGGCCCGATTCCATGAGTCGAATTGTTAGATGCCATGCAATGATGCAAGAACATGAGGATTCAGACTTAAATACTAAGAAAATTGAACCAGTGGTCAAAAGCAATTACATGTAGGAAAGGACTGATCGGATTTTAAGAACAACCACCTAATCAAAGTTGTGGATGATAATGAGTCTTCACGTTGTGTATCTAAAACCTGCTCATTCAAATCTAATATCATCCCCAGTGCGCAGAGATGTAATTCATATCAGGAAGTCTAGAAATTAAACGAGAACCCCCTATATTATTTGTGCAAACGTGGTATCTATTATTTTTCCTTACCATCTTCCTTGATGTATAAGGCCTAGGCTTCTTTTTGTGTTGTGCCAACTCATTTCCTATAATTTTTTTACATGGCATCTCCATGTAGGGACCACATGTTCGCCATTATGAGGTTCAACGAGATATTTATGGTCCATTAGGTTTTGGCTTATATGATTAGATTTTCGTGAAGATTACGTCTAAATCACAACAGGACTAGGGCCCTCGCAATGTTCTATTAGTCCTGTGAGTTATCCCTCATTGTTTATTTCTCATAGAAATAGCCTCTAGATCGTACAATTTGTATTGGAATCATTGTTTATTTCTCATAGAAATAGCCTCTAGATCATACAATTTGTATTGGAATAATAGTGGAAGGACATGGGTTGCGCTATTAATAACGATTTGCTGTAGCGATCTCGCTTCAATTCAGAAATACTATGGATGGTTACTTTTATTAAGCGTTTTAGTAATGCACAGAACGGGATTAACTTATTAAGATGAAATTTAGCCCAGAAATTTGTTAAATATAACCTGAGGTTCAGCGGTGCAAATGAATAAGGAAAGTGAACAGGTACAACTTTGGATGCCAATCTCTTCCTTCTGTCTTTCAATAGAAGTTCTATGGGATTGCAAAGATATATACAGGTGAAGGACTTGGAAGCAGGTGATTTCAGATCTGTGTCTTTACATCGGAGATCAGAGACCCTCGTAACAAGATCCGTACAGATTCAGCCCCAATCTGTAACATCCAATGAAGAAATGCGGCCCTCTCAAATATTGCAACAGGCCGAAGCAGCCGCAACTGCAAGAGGAGGAGACACCACGTGCAGGAAGGGTGTGCGCTACGGAGAATGCAGAAAGAATCACGCTGCGAGCATTGGGGGTTAGAAATCACATGACAATTGCTCGCTCTATCTTGCTCTCTAGACTCAATATTATTTTTGTATCTTTGGTTAATGAACAGTGTTACGAGGCTTTATTTTTTTTCAAGTTTGAGGCCGGCAACCCAGGATCTGATTGGGGTAATGGAAAAATTGAACTCTTTGTATTTAATGGTATTGTTATTGCAATAATATCGGGCTTGTGATCTTCACTGAACCAAGTAAGAATAGGCCAAACCATTTATGCAGTGGCTTGTTTTTCTGAAAAATCACTCACATGGATTAACGCTAACCCAAGGCTATTTGTGCAGTGGCCTTTTTCTTTGAAAAATCACTCACATAGATTAATGTTAACCGAGGACTATTTGAGCAGTGGCCTATTTCTTTTACATTTTAACCTAGGACTATTTGAGCAGTGGCCTATTTCTTTTACATTTTGGTGAGAACTATTTGAGCAGTGGCCTATTTCTTTTACATTTTGGTGTGAAGGTTCTGGGCTCTGCAAATACTCATTAGAGTTTTCTTTATCAATTTTCTCTTTCAAATTGGTTTTGGTTGTGTTTCATAGTTTATGTTCAATAAATGCTCACTTGCAAATTTGCCCGTATGCTCAAGACAATTGAGATGCAACTTAAAGAACTACACTTTCTCAACCTCGGCAGGGACTACCGCTACGACAGTGGATCCCTTGTTTAAACAAGTAGACAAACTTCTCCATAGAAAGCACGTGGGTTACCGTGCTCGGATGCCATTGACAAATCGACACCAACGAGCAGATCGTTGCCGCAACAATCACGCTTTCGTTTGCCCTGACGTATTTGGTTCTACGCAACTCAGTCGCCACCTGAACATTTAAGTCCGCAAAATATGGCATCTAATGAAATCAACTTACTATTCAACCACCTTTTTTATATTCTTTTGCTGCGACTTTTTACAGTTAGTCAAAATTATAAGATTAGTCGTTGAAATCGTCATATCGAAAGAACGTATTCCAACTTTATATTCTAACTCTTGTTTTGAATTATATTTTTCAAATAATTTTATTAAAAAAAAAAAAAACTGAATTTATTTTTTCAACTTAAAAACATATTAGAAAATTAAAATAATTAAATTATATTTATTCTAATAAGTTTATTAGCTCAGTGCTTAACTTTTCACCAGTTCCCACGTCTCAAATTGAACCAACGCGTGCACTGTCCTAATTTGCACGCTTTACACTTGTCCAAACTCGATCCAACCCTGCCTTCCGCACTTCATTTGCACTGTATGTTTCGGTAAGATTCCTCTCTGAGGTTACACTCGGTGATGGAGGGCTTGTAACCCTTCTAATGTTCACCATTGTTGGCTATTGTCGGTTGTTGAGCTGCTACTTCGGCTCTACACTTTTCCACGGGATTTTCAACACGGATTTTCAACACCAGCAAGCCATCCCTTAGGTGAGCGATGCAGGCTCAAACCATTAGGGTTTTGCTTCAGGGTAAGATCTCTATTAAAGAAAGTTTACCACGCTCTGAATTTTATAAAGTTAACAACGCTCTAATTTATATACACTGTTTTAAATGCTACTCTCCTTAAACTAGATTTTTGCCAAGAATCATCACTCTGCCTATTGCTCTTTTTCCCCAATTTTGATGCCATGGCTGGCCCTGCTCTGAGCATTGCAAAATTTAGTCGAAAAATGAAGTTAGTACACTTCATTCATGTTCCTATCTTCTGCTCTCTGCAAAGTTTGTGCACAAATACAACGATTGTTTCAAATGGTAAGAAACTATCCCTTTCTTATGTACAATTCCATTATTTGTCTGATATAAAATTTAAAGAATATTAAAGTTCCATGGAAGGGTTTAGCAATCATATCATACATATGAGTTTAAGGTTTGGTATGTTGCAGGGCTGCTCAATGGAACAGGAGTGCCCTAGACCCAGGCAAGCAACAGCTGGTTGAGGTCTTTGCTACCCCACATGGAAAGGAGCTGGTTGGCAGTCAGTCGATTGTTGAAGGTAGGGCTGGAGACACGAAGGCAAGGTGGCAGAGCAGGAGACACGTCCGGCCAACATGCAGCAGAAGGTAGCTCTGCTAGCACTCAACTAGCTCGTGGAATTCAGTGTGGCACGTCAACAGAGGAGGAGGAGTGATACCAATACGCGTGTCTTATTGAGGAAGATCCTGCCCCAGACGACCTCCAGGAAGTTCATCACGATTGAGACTTGGCAGCCAGGTGTCGCCCTTCTACCAACTAGCATTTTCTTATGTTGATTGGATGATTTATGTGATGTTCTATTTTGCCAAAAATTTCCTTTTGGTTGTTTTTTGTATGTTTGGCATTTTTTTGTCAAAACTTGTAACCCCTCCATGGGTTTTTATCTATTTTCACGGACTGGTTTCTCCAACAAGGGGGTAGTCGCGCTTAGACTGTGATATTTTTTGACAAACGTTGTTCAACATTGCTGAGGCCAGAGCCTCGATGTACTTTTATTTTGTTTAATATCAATAGAATAGTATTACTTAGAAAAAAAAAGTGCTTTTTATTTAATAGATATATATTAATATTATATATATTATAATATATATATTATATATATATATTATATTAAAAACAATTTAAAAAATATGTATTTATAAATCACAAAAACAATAAAAAAAAATCATTAGGCTTTTCAACTTTATACAATTATGGAGAAAAAATCAATTTAGAGAATCATGTGGAAAACTTCACTTAAAGATAAAGAGATAACATGATTTTTAACCATATATAATTGAGAAATAATCTTTATTTATTTGAAACTTTAATTCTTTAATTTAAAAAAGGGGATATCTGATTGAGCGTTCATTTTATAGCTTAAAGGGAATATCTATTTTATAGCTTAAAAATGGATATCACCTTGCTAACATTAGGGGAATGTTAAAGGGAATTAGAGAACAAATTTGTAGAATGAGGTAAAGGAGGTTGTGTCGTAATTGAAGTAGGTGTTTATGGTCATACCATTGACCTAGTATCTTGGTTGTTTGGCTTTTGAAATAGGGCAAGCAATAATAATGGATAAAGGGGAACATCAAAGGGAATGGAGGATGGATATGTAGAACTAGGTGTTAAGGAGATTGCAATTATCTGTGGCAATGTAGGAAAGGATTACAAAGTTGTTCTTGAAGTAGGAGTTCATTGTCAAACCATTAATATCAACTAGTGATGGTGACCTTCATGAGTTGTGTGGAGATTTGAGATTTGCAAAGCTTCTCATGCTCACTAGGTGGCATCCACATTCATTGCTACATAATAGGAAACATAATGTGTTTACTCCACATGTTCCAAAGGGATTGTTTAGATCTAAATTCTTATTTGAAGGAACACACCAATGCCAACCTTTCTGAACAAGGCCCTCATGTGATTCCTCCAAACCTAACTTTAATATTGTTGGATTAGGGAAATAATAATATTAGAATTCTAAATTGGAAAGAGATTTGATATGGATGAATGGAGAAAAGTTCATATTACATCTTTATAAAGGAGCGATCTCCTTAGATTTACCTTTCTAGAATGAGGAAGTAATATGCATGTAAGTGTGACACAACATGTGCTGTGTGGATGGATTCAATGTGATTTTCATGCCTTTCTTATACACCTTTGTTGGTTTGAATTAAAAAAGATATCACTCTCTCCCTTCTTTGTAAATTATGTAATCATCCATAATAACCCAACCCATTATAAAAATGCTTGTGATACTAATGATATAAGGTAGATTACCTTCTTTCATTCCCAAAGGCATTTGTAGGGCCCAAACTTTCTCTAACTTCCTATGGGAAAGGCTAGGCCTCAATGATCTTTGGCTTCATAAGTTCTTATTGATCTCCCCCTCTTTAGAAAATGGAGGACAAAAATAACCTTGTACTATTTGTTTTGAAGGCCCTAAAGCGCATACCACTATTGTCATATGGTCACGAGTTTGTGATTTTGTTGTAGATTATGTTGGTCGCTAAAGAAAACAATGATATTGGAAGTGTTAATGAGCTTCAACAAAGGCTCAAAACCATTGGTTTGTGAGAATTACACAGTAAGGGTTCATGAATGTTGATAAAGTAAGCTGATAGAGTGTAGGCTAATTGCTAGTTAAAATTATCCATGTTTTAGCAAGGTATTCCACTTCTCAAGTTTTTTGTTTTTTTTTTTTTTGTTTTTTTGTTTTTTTTTTTATTTTATTTTTGTTTTTGTCTTTTGTTTTTTTTCCAGGTTTTTGGGCTAGAGTTTATAATTGCTATTTCATCACATCAAAATTTCAATTACAACCACTTAGAGAAGTGATATAAATGTTTTTGGGTCTCCAAATTGACTCAAAGTGTCAAAATTGCAATACCAATAATGAATTGTTCATAGTGCAATCATTTTCTATTCGTTGGATTTTGGCAAAGATGGGGCATTTTAGCTAGCATTTAGTTGATGCAAATTGACAATAATTGGGAGGTAAAAAGCAATTAAGATTGGAGAAGTTTTTGGCATTGGCTTCTGAATTGCAAGGATTTAAACTAATGTTGTGATTAAGGCTTTTGAAATTGAAGATGGAGGAGGAAGTGACATGGAATATCTTCTTTGTGAATAGTGGTTGTTTAAATTTTGATTAGGCTCTAGGACCAGTAACTCAACCCAAGATTTTCCAGGGCTCTAGAGCATTTGTTCCAACCAACGACTCCAGGAACTAGTAACTCAACCCACAACCATAAGGAACCTAAGTACCAATCAAAAACACAAAGAGGAAAGACCCACAACACCATGGCTATCCAGGAAATGCTAAGGCTAGGAAAAACCACTGTCAATCCAAGAAATCCTCCATGCCAATGACAGATGATAGCCAAATAACCACATGTATATACTATGCATGCCAAAACTAGCAAGGAAATCATACATGCAACTCGATACCTACAAAGAAATCCTGCTGTAGCTTTTGATCCCATTGTTCCCTTATGCTTTCCCGCTTTCCTTTGTCTTCCTTCTCTAAATCCAATGAAACTAGAGTGCTCTAAGCATGCTCCAACAATGCCCCAATATTTCTACAAGCGTGCAAGAGTATGAGAGAGAGAATAGAGAGAGAGCTCCAAAACTAGACTGACAAAAGTTGTGAATTGATCCTCTGGAGCCTTTTTATCATTGAGGCCTCTATTTTCTTTATTTTCCTTCAATTTCCTCCTCATGAAATTTTGTGACCTTTCACCTTCCTTTTCTCTTATTTTCCTTTATTTTCATAAATAAAATGCTAATTAATGCCTATTTTCCTTTGCCAATGCCTTTGTCAATTTCCATAGTCATTTATTAATAACAAGTGATCCCCATTGTTATATTGAATTTTGACTTATGTGGACAAAAATGAATTCCCTAGATCTAATGGTTTAATCTAGAACAACAGAGGACAAAAAGGATCAATGTTTTCCTTAAAGAGATTGGAATACATAAAAGAGACCTACTTGGAATCTGTAGTAAGTGCTCCCCTTCTCTTCACTTGTAAGCTCCAATCCTAGCTCAACTTGTTATAAATGGAACCTCCAATAATGAGTAAAACAATCAAAGGAACTACAATGCACACATAGCATAATCGAATACCTTTATTCAATGAGTCAACATGGAATTGAAATACAAGATCATAAGCATAACACAAGTATAGGAAAACAACATGATTTTTGTATTAATAAATAAAGGAGAGAGTTACAACCATATATAGAAGCTGACCTTCTAGAAGTCTCCCAAATTGACTTGTCCTTCCTTGTCACAAAGCAAACCTTCACACTCAACCCTAATGGATGATGATTCCTTAAGCTCAAATAAGTAGCATGAGGGTACTTTCAATCTCCAAAAGCGAACCCAGAATCCATGTCAGGTAGTAAATTTATAGGGTTACATAGTAGTTTAGGATTTACTAATGCAAGCTTGAGATCCACTTATGAGGGAGGATAAGCTGAAGGGATAAGCGATAAGGTCTTTGAGATAGGATCATATAGGAATTTGATATATTTATCCATGGTAAATGGTTAAAACCACCTTAGAAGCTTCTAGAAGGAAAAGATTCAAAATTATTTTTTCATTTTCTCGAAATTCTATAATCAACATACCTATAGAAAGGAGAAACCTGCATTGATTAACATTGGTGCTCAGGTATGAGACTTTCACCCAACGTAGGTGGAGAAACATACAGGGTGCATGGGGAATAAAAAAAATATTTTTTGAGCAGATAGACCCAAAAAATCATTCATTTTTGAGAGATGATGCTTAGGGATTTGCAAAGAGATTATGACAAAGTGTCCAAGGTTGTTGATTGATTTGGTTTTTAGGTATTTTTGGCTAATGTGACAAAATGGCTTGTAACAGATTTCCCCCTAAAGTACAAAGTCAAAATAAATGATTGAGGATTGAAGTTCTTTACCTTATGACAAGTCCAGATCAAGAACATATTGGTCGAGAACATCATATGTTACAATACATAATATCCTCATGATATCATTGCTGAGGGAGGTATACCATGCTTAACATATAAGTCAATATTACATGTACAATGATTAAGAAGTCTTGTCCACTGATGACATAGTGTGGACCCATGCTTGGATGATTGTCTGAATGATCGTAACCATGATACTTTGTAATCTTGTAGGAACCTTGAAATCACAGCCTGGATGGATGGAACTAGATCTGGGGTCTTCTACCTCGTCACTCAATAGTACGAGTTTAACCATGTAAATAAATGAGCTAGAGCCAAAAATGGTAGACACCATCTGATTACCAACCAGTGATCTAAGATGTTAACAGATGCGAGAGGAACCACCGTTGATGTTAATGATTCTCAAGGTATTATAGTACAATCTATGTGGTGTGAATAGATGAGTCGAAATCGAACACCACATAAAATATTCTAGTCGAAGGCCAATAATGAGGACCTATTTCCGAGAGACGGGAAACTCATCGTTGATGTATGCAAGCTCCAAGTTACCAAAGGGGGTTTCTAAGTCAACCTCCTGGATAATGAGCTGATGTCGAGAGGAAGCGATCCATCACAGGAGGGCCTTGATGTATCCCACATAAACAACACGAAATGGGGATCAAGATTTGAGATAGAATGACGTTGACGAAGAGCTGGTTCAACAAGGACAAACATGAAAGAAGGCTTTCAGAGTATTTTAGTAGATATTAACTGAAGGACTTCTCTTGAACATATCCTCGACACTTTATGGAGTTGGAAGCATTGACCAAAAATCGATTATGGAGGCTTTGGATATGGTGTGATGAACAAAAGAGATGAGAAATTTTCCCAACCCAACAATCACAAAGATGAAGTAAAAGAGTATCATGTTCAAGCATGACTCACTGCCATTAATAGGTTAAATATTCCATTTTCCAAATTTCCCCAAACATTTCTGGTGAGTACCTCTTTATTTATGATTTCATACTTCTGAGATCATTATCTTGTTTCAAATAGTTTTCTAGATCCATCACATTTTATGACAAGCTTGAGGAGGATAACATATGCTTGATCTATAATTTCATCCTTCAGATGAATCCTTCTGAGTATTTTGAACTCTGAGAGGGGGCAGTTCAGTCCCATCCCATTCGATGAGTCCAATGAAGGTGTAACTAGACTTTTTTTCATGTTTAGAGAGTTTAAAAAAGAGGCGGAAAATAGAACTCCAAAGGCTCATTTTCGTAAATTTGTCTCTTGAGTCTGAAAAGGAAGAAAAAAATAGTTAGGAGAACCTTTTAGTAATCTTCGACTAAAGTATTCCTTTTTCGTAAATAGTCTTTCCCATTCTGAAAAAGGGTTAAACTTATATTGATTAGACGTATTTTCATTTAATTTAACGAGTTCAAAAAGACAAGTGCTCAATCTTTTCATATTTAGGGAGTCTGAAAAGAGTTGAAAGAGGACTCAAAGTGGTTCTTTTTTTCATGGGTTTCCAAAGCTCGAAAAAAACATTAAAAGTACGCTCTTTCATCAAAATGGCATGTTCAAAACATCATCAAAAGATTAAAAATACATGTAATATGGTAAAATTAGGTCAAAAAATATAATAAAATAATAATTAAATTGACCATAAATAGGCAAAAAGTAAATTCATTTTTACCATTTTCATTTTTACCTCTTTTGAGTAAGCTTTAAGTGTTTTTTACCCTTAATCTTCAACAAGTAATTGAAGCCAAACCAGTGGACCATTTTGAGAGCTGTCAGTTCCAGGTAGGAGCTCTATCCTTTCTCTTTCTTTTCATTATTTCCATTATTGGTTTCATGTAAATTTTTGAAAGTTTTTAGTGATTTAGGGACTTAGATTTGCGTCCTAGGTCTAGCGCACCCCTGCAGTATCAAAAAGTGTGCGAGAATTTATTAGTTAACACTGAGAAGAGTACCTCAGCGCACCCTCCCTGAAAGGGGAAGTGTGCTCTAGCGCCCTGTCCTCCTAAAATCAGGTGCACTGGGCACAATCCAAAAAAGAAATTTTTATTTTTCACTTGAGTTTCTCTCATATTTTTGCATAAGATTCTTTTCTAAGTGTCGCTCTCATGGTATTACAGATATATATCAGGGAAAAAATGATTCTACTTTGGAGAGAAAGAGAACATGAGTCCAAATATTTAGAAGCTACTAATGACCCAAAAAAAATACAAGCCTTAAGGAATTGTGGACTCCTTAAGTTTTTCTAGCTTCCAGGGATGAGAGAGCAACTAGAGTTACTGGAATATCTAGTCAGGGCATGGGATATTCAAGGAAAATGCTTCAGGATTGGAGCACATACTCTCAGGATAAAGGTTGAGGAAATTTATTTTTTGACAGGATTATCTGAAAGAGGAGCTACTGTCTCATTGTCTGGGATCAGAAGAGGTGGTGGATCCATCAAGGATTATATAAATACTCACTGTAGACCTTGTTATCAACCAACAAAGGATGGGAATATAGAGATTAAGGATGTGACTTGAATACCACTCAAGACGATCCTTTTCACCATTGTTCAATTGGCTGGCAGTTCCACTTGGAATTTGACCAGCAAGTCCCACATGCAATATGCATTGGAATACGTAGAACCTACTATATTTAACTAGAGTGAAGGGGTGTTGGCTAATTTCAAGGAAAAACTCAATAGAGAAAAGGATGGGCGACTGAAGAACTTTGGGTATGGATCTATTTTGATCTCATTTTCTCTAGAGAGGATTCCACTACTTCGATCTCAACATATTGTGTCCTGAGCTTCCAGATCCTAGAGTTTCACGGATGAGGCAATGGGTAGATCTCATGTCTCGTCACGCAGGTGCAACTTCAATGAGTTTCACTCCTACTTTCTTCCAATGGCTATGATTGCAACTCATTATGGTCAATGAATATCTATGCCAGAGCTGATTTCTGAGGAGATACAAAGCTCGCTTTACCTGAAGGCAAGTAATGGGGTGATATAGGTAAAATAATATCATTTTGAATATATATTTTTGATTTTACAATTTTTTGATGTTTTTATGTGTCAGAGACTAACTATTGATTCCATATGTAGATATCAAACCAATACGACCAGTAGGCTCCTCATATTTTTAACGATGAGGAGAGCCAGAACCTGCACTAATAGGAGCCACAGTTGTTGCAGGGGCAAAGGAGGAGATACGTGATCTCAACATAGCCAAGACTCTCACCGAGTTCGAGTGTCATGTCAAGGGCCTGAAGCATAGTGTACCAAAAACCAGGGTTGATGAGATCCCCATGCACTTACAATGATACACTATTGGGGTACTAGGGAGCCTGTCAACTATTGTGCAAGGTTTCCCACGCGGTTGTCTGCTATCGTGGTCATTATTGGGACTAGTCTACTAGGAGGCCATAGAGTCATATTTTGTCTGCATGTAATTTGATAGTATATGTCGTGTGGCCATATTACACATTAAGGGTTCATGGATGTTGATGAAGGAAGCTGATAGGATGTAGGATAACTGCAAATGGTCCATGTTTTTGTGAGGTTTATTTATTTATTTATTTAATTTTATATTTAATTTTTATATTTTAATATTATTTATTATTATTATTATTTATTTATTTTTTTTCCATATTTTTAGGGTAGAGTTTAGAATTGCTATCATGAGCTTATGATTTTGTTGTAGATTAGGACTCTGAAGAAAACAATGATATTTCAAATTTTAATGAGCTTCAACAAAAGGCTAAAACCATTGGTTTGTGAGAATTACACATTAAGAGTTCATGGATGTTGATGAAGGAAGTTGATGGGGTGTAGGCTAAATTATAGATAAAATGACCCATGTTTTACTAGGGTTTTCGACTTTTTAAGTTATTTATTTAATTTTTGGGGTTTTCGGGTCTCCAAATTGGCCTAAAGTATCAAAATTGCAATATCAACAATGGATTGTTCATAGTGCAATTGATTTCTATTTGTTGGATTCTGGCAACGATGGGGCATTTTAGCTAGCATTTAGTTTATGCCCATTGACAATAGCAGGGAGGAGAAAAGTAGTTAAGATTGGAGAATGTGGCATTGGTCTTGAAAATTGCAGGGATTTAAATTAATGTGATGATTAGAGATTTTGAGGTTGATGCTGGAGGAGGAAATGACAATAAATTCGTCCTTTGTGAACAATGGTTGTTTGAACTTTGAAGTGGCCAAACAAATTCTCTCTATGTTAGAGGAGCTCCATTTTTATATGGATCCCTACTAACTTCTGTTGCATTTGATTTGATGATTTCACCAATGATTTCAACAAGGAGGTTAGTATATTCCAAGTGAATGTTTGACCCAAACTTGGAGTGGTAAGCAAGCTATCCAAACTAGTGTCATTTTGATGGGCCTTTCTAAAGATACAACGACATTAATGAAATGCCTTGGTGTAATAAATATTAGCAACACATGGAATGTTTACATAGTATATTTAGTATGATTCATAATACATACAACCATTACATAAGAGAATGCTTTGAAAGGTATCAATTGAAAAAAACTAATCTTTCCTCCATTGTTTGTATAGATGAAGCAATAACTAAACAAAGGAAGGACTAACACTTTCAATAATATAAAGCTCACAAACAACATTTCGTAGTTTACTCGACTCCTTTGTTAACAATAACATCACTGTTGTGTTGTCAACTATGCATATATGGATGAAGCAAAAGCTTTTACATGTTTACAGCGAACAAATAATATATTAGAGTGATACATTAATTCATTACTGTTTATGAGATTCATAGCTCTATGAATATGAACAACCCCTTTTAAGTATCCTAATAACAATAAAAAAACCCCTCTATTATCAAGTTTTTAATATTCAAAATAAGAGTTAGGTGCACACTTTTTGGATGAAGTAATATCAATGCTTTTATTTGTGAATATATGAAGTTCTGAACAAAGCACTCTCTTCATCTATTTAATTCATTTATCAAAATCCCTTTATATATTTGGATAACTCTTTTTGAAATAACATCAAAATTTAATTTAATACTCTTCAAAAACCACATCAAAATTTATTGATAAAGAAAATAATGTAAGTATCCAAACCATTACTTTTATTGATGTAATCTATTTATTTGGATTAATCATACTTGAACATTAATCTATCAAAATTTAATTTGATAAAGGTAGTGATGTAAGTATCTTAACCATTACTTGTATTAGTGATATAATCTATTCCTCTAAATAGATCATACTTGAAAGTTCAACCACATCAAAATTTAATTTAATGAAGATAATAATGTAGGTATTTTAACCATTACTAATAATCTATTCATTTAAATGAATTATATTTAAAAGTTCAACTATCTAAAAACAATTTAATTTTATTGTTTTAAATACCTTTCAAATCATTTTTTTTTTTAATGATTAGATGAAATTATTTCATTTACCTTTTTAAAGATTTTTGCTTGAGTGGATTTGATTTGTTTATAACAAATTTGTTGATTATGCTCTAGTATGATATTCTATGAATATCATAATAAGAAAACTATTAATAAATCAAAATATTATCATTGAGTCTAATCATATATAAGACAAAGATGATTAATAATTTTGAATTGAAAAGATGTATACATTGTTGAAAGGAGTTCAGACATAATTTGTCTCATAAACAATTCCTCAAAAAGTTGATTAATAATTTTTGAATTAAAAAGATATATACAAAACTTTCGTTTTCCGAGACAATGGTTAAACGAAAATGACCCTCTAACCAATAGCCTGCGCTGAGACCTTTCGCCGATACTTTGTATTTAAGTTCTTTGTTCAAACTAGTCATTTACACCCTGGAAAAAATTATCTTAAATGATTAGACCTTCTAAAATGACCTTGGCGTTCGTGACCTCATATAAAGTCCAACACATGCATTGAGAGTTTTGATAATACTTTGTATTTGAAACCTTTATTCAAACTTAGTCATTTATACCCAAGAAAAAAATGGTCTCAAATTATTATACCCTCTAAGTTATGAAATAAATGTTAATTAAGTTAAAAGTAAATAAATTTATTTATTTTTAAAATTTGATATTCATCTGTGATATTTTGTAATAGCTAAATGTATTATTGAGTTTCACTTTCAATTAAAATTAATATAAAGGAATGGACCGTATCATTAGACTCAGATGATTGATACATTTATTATTTCGTTTGATTAATGAAGTGAGAATTGTTACATAAAGCAGTGGCTTCACTTTCTCTTTTTCGATTTTGTGCTGTAATAAAATGAAAAAAACCATATTAATATGTAATTCTTTTGTAATAATGGTGATCAGATTTTTGTGAGTGTTTTTTTTGGTTTAGCTGGATGAACCTGGCATTTGATTCTCTGGTGTATTACATTATTAGTAGAGTTGATTTTGGTAGAGAAAATGAATATCGAAATCGTAGTTATGAATATTTGGGGAATATTGAGTAAAGAAATGAAGTATATGATAATATATCTATATATATATATATAATTATCTTCTTTCAGCTTAGGGGCCAGAGTGAGGGTGAATATAACAAACCATTATTTCTATTCATCATGTCATCTGTTAAAATAGGGGTTTGTGGTCATACCATTAAACCTAGTATCTTGGGTGTTGACTTTTCAGAAAGGGCAAGCAATACTAATTTGAACAAAGGGGAATGTTAAAGAGAAGGGATGGTGTATATGTAGAATTATGCATTAAGGAGATGGCAATTATGGTGAACTTCACTAGAATTATCTGGAGATTTAAGGTTTGCAATGCTTCTCATGCTCATTAGGTGGCATCCACATTCATTGATACATCATAGGAAACATAATGTGTTTACTCCACATGTTCTAAGAGGACTATTTAGATATAAATGTTTATTCGAAGGAACACACTAATGGCAACCCTTATGCATGACTACCAAAATTTGTTTGCACAAGGCCTTCATGTGATTCCTCTAACCCTAAATATGGCATTGTTGCCTTAGGGAAATAATAATTGGAAAGAGATTTTATATGGATGGATGGAGAACAATTCATAATACATCCTATAAAGTAGTGATCTCGTTTGATTTACCTCTCCAAAATGATGGAGTGATATGCATGCAAGTGTGACATAACATGTCTTGTGTGGATGGATTCAATGGTATTTTCATGCCTTCCTCTCTTGTACACCTTTGGTGGCTTGATTTCAACAAGATATCATTCTCTCCCTTCTTTGTAAACTATATAATCATTCACAATAACCCAACCCATTAGAAAAACACTTGTGATACAAATGATATGAGGTAGATTACCTTATTTCATTCCCAAAGGCATTTGTAGGGCCCAAAATTTCTGTAACTTTAGCCAAGGCTAGGGCTCAATGATTTTTGGCTTCATAAGTTCTTGTTGATCTCCCCCCCTTTAGAAAATGGAGGACAAAGATACCCTTCTACTATTTGTTTTGAAGGCCCTAAAGCACATACCACTATTGTCCTATGGTCATGAGCTTGATTTTGTTGTAGAATATGTTGGTCTTTGAAGAAAACAATGATGTTGCAAGCATTCATGAGCTTCGATAGAGGCTAAAACCATTGGGTTGTGATAATTACACATTAAGGGTTCATGGATGTTGATGAAGGAAGTTGATGGAGTGTAGGGTAAATCTCCAAATTGACCCAGAGTGTCAAAATTGCAATATCAACAATGGATTACTCATAGTAAAAATGTTTTCTATTTGTTGGATTTTGGCAAGGATGGGGAATTTTAGCTAGCATTTAGTTGATTCCAATTGAAAATAGTTGGGACGAGAAAAATAGTTGAGATTGGAGAATGTGGCATTTTCTTGTGAATTGCAAGGACTTAAACTAATGTTGTGATTAGGGATTTTGAGGTTGAAGATGGAGGAGAAAGTGACAAGGAATTCTTCCTTCATGACCAATGGTTATTTGAATTATTAAGTGGTCAAACATACTCTTGCTATGTTAGAGGAACTCCATGTTTATATATGTCCCTTCTAACTTGTGTTGCATTTGGTTTGATGATTCCATCAATTCTTTCAACAAGGAGTTAAGTATATGCCAAGCGAATGTCTAGCCAAAACTTGGAGTGGTAAGAAAGATATGTAAATTAGTGTCATTTTGATGGGTCTTTCTAAGGATACAATGACATTAAAGAAATGCCTTGGTGTAATAAAGATTAACAACACATGGAATGTTTACATAGCATATATAGTAAGCCTCATAATCTATACAACCATTACATAAGAGAACACTTTGAAGGCAACAATTGAAAAAAATGATCTTTCTTCCATCGATTGTATAAATGAAACAATAACTAAACAAAGGAAGGAATAACACTCTCAATACTTTAAATATCACAAATAACATTTCATAATTTACTTGGCAAGGTCAGTGAAAACAAGATTGAGAAGAATATATTTTTCCTTTTTTTATGTATCACTTGTTTATCCCAATATAAATCCACTCATTTGTTATAAAGAGTATTACCATACATGTTGTTCAAGTTGTAACTAGGTTCGGCCTTCATAATATAGATTTATCATTGATGCATTTATTATAATTTTTCAAGCATGTTCTTCATGCTAGAGTAAAAAATAATTTATTTTGAGTCAAAAGAAAATTAATTTATGTCATGTCCCATTTGGAGATTTAAAAGAAAAATAATTTGAATTTTTAGTATGACTCATAAGTCCACAAG
Organism: Pinus taeda; assembly: GCA_000404065.3. Lineage (NCBI taxonomy): Eukaryota > Viridiplantae > Streptophyta > Pinopsida > Pinales > Pinaceae > Pinus > Pinus taeda. Next base: position 77,006 of record APFE030962794.1, on the reverse strand, counting down.
ATGACCAAGTCAACCCTCCTTGGATAACTGTCGGCCTAGCCCTCCAAGTGGCACCTATTCGACCCTCTTGGAAAACTATATATTAGAGGCAAGTTCAACCTTCTCGGAAACTCATTCACTCAACACACAAGCAACATATCTGAACCAAGTGAAGGAGAAGAAGAAGTTGAGTGAAAGGAGAGAGAAGACAAACTAAAACAAGTAGAATATTCCCTCGTTGATTGAATCTTTGACTACTGCAATTTGCACGTGTGAGGATTTTTTTTTTGTGAAAGGATCAGAAATTGTATGAGATCATTATAGGTTGAACTATAGCCCTAGTTGCAGACCTGAAATTCTAAATTTTGACCAACATTGACTTTGAATTTTGAGAGGTGAATTGGAGGAGGGTTTGACTTGGTATCTTGGTGGCATTTTGGTATTGGTTTTTGGCTTGAATATCTCATTTTGATTTGATTCTATAAGGAAAGGACTACCGGGTTTTCCCCTTGTGGATTTTTCCTTGGCCACTGCCCTAATTTATGGTGTCTCTTGTCTCATTGTGATGTTTATTTCCTTGAATGATTGGAAAAATGTATAGTTGCTTGGTGATGAAGACATAAAGAAGAAATAAGAAGACATCTAATTTTTACAAGTAATTATCAAGAAGAGGAGTTAAGTGTTAGACTACATTGCACTTGGTTTCTCGACATGATATTAGAGCTAAAGTGAAGGAAAGAAGCTTGAAGATCACAATTTGTTGACACTCTTAAAGACATTTTTGTAGCAACTTTTTATAATTTTCAAGTAAGTACTCTTTTATTCTCCATGTCCAATGCTTCTGATCAAATGTCATCTATATGTAAGGAGGGCATGGTGGCTTCACTAGGGGATCAATACCATACCACGTGCATTCATATTGGGGGATATATATTAAGGAAAAAATGAAAAAATATATTGAGCATATAATAGGGGGTAAAGGGTTTTTACATGTTCTATATAAAAAATGGAGCTCAAAGTTAATGAAAAAATATAAAGGGGTATAAACAATGTTAATTAAAAAATTGATACCTAGAATATCTAGTGAAAGTAGGGGTTTTTAAAATTAAGGTGTATTGGGTTCATATTGGTAGGAGATTAAATAAAGTGATTTTTTTAGGTATCTTCCAATATATAGTCAACTTAAGGGTATTCTGTAGTATGCCACGAACTTTGATGCTCCCTCTAACTTGTTCTCAGATTTCATAGAGGAAGCCATACATGCCAATTTACAAGAAGGACTTGAATAAAATGCTCACTGAGTTTTTTTTTTTTTTTTTGCAATTGTGATATCAATGTCCCTTCCTTCCTTCACCAAAGCTCTGATACCATGCTATTTTTCTTAGTGCAATAGAGATTAGCGTAATATTTCTGAAATCATGATAATTACTTTTGATGTAGATTTTTTTTTTTGTAAAACTTATTCCAATATATCATCTAGGAATTATACTTCAGAAATTCAACCATAAAGAAAAATAGAACAATAAATGTCACAATACATAAAAGAAGACTACATTTACCTTGGGAAAACCTACCAAATGGATAAACCTAACAACCTTTTTCAATAGAGAAATTCTTCTTGTTCAATGAGAGACACACCTAGACCTATGGTCAAACATGACCTTCTCTCCAAGTCAAGTCACCCAATTTGATCCGACAATTTGTTCTCCCTGTCTGACCCAGAATTTCAACCCTCCTGTAATTGGCAATTGCCCCAAAAATTGCAGCCTTGCAAAAACTACCTAGTTACCCAAAAATTTTAGCCCCCCTACAAGAGAATGCCTAGAAAAATGCAAACCATAGAGAGATAAGAGAGAGAGAGAGAATTCATCCTATAAATCCTTATTGTCCTTCACTTGCTTGGCCATAAACTATCTTGTGTGTGTGAGATCGAATGCCCGAGCGGAGAAGGTCGAATTTCCTTTATATAGTAGTTTGTCTCCACCGAATGAGTGTGTCTCCTGCAAAGGCCAACTTGACTTGGAGGGAATCCGACTTGTCACTTTTGGAGCCAAAAATTATATTTCAAAAATTCAAAGTTTCATCTTTAAAAAGTCGTAATGGGACTTTAACTCAAAATAATTTTTTCTTTGACTCTAACATTTATAAATATGCTTTACAATGATAAATACAAGTACATCAAGTGACCAAATATACATTATGAAGACCAACCATAGTTACAAATTCAACAAATTAAAAGCATAAATTCAACCTAGTTGTGAAGTTGAAATTCTAAAGTTTGACCATATTTGAAGCAGTTTGACCAACATTGACTTTGATTTTTGAGAGGTGACTTGGAGGAGGGTTTGACTTGGTATCTTCATGGAATTTTGGTATTGGTTCTTGGCTCGGATATCTCATTTTGATTTGATTCTATAAGGAAATGATTGATGAGTTTTCCCCTTGTGTGTTTTGCCCTAGCCACTAGCTTGATTTCTGGTGTCTCTTGTCTCATTCCGATCTCTATTTTCTTGAATGATTGAACAAATGTATAATTGTTTGATGAAGAAGACATAAATAAGAAATAATTAGACATCTAATTTTCACAAGTAATTATCAAGAAAAAGAATTAAGTGTTAGACTACATTACACTTGGTTTCTCAACACGTGTTGCCAACATTACATATATGGATGAAGCAAAAGATTTAAAAAAAAAAAAATATCTTAGAGTAATACAATAAGTCACCAATATGTCATGAGATTCATAGTTCTATGAGTATGAACAATTCGTTTTAAATATCCTAATAATTATAAGAAAAATATTCTATTATCAATTTTTTAATATTCAAAATAAAAACTAGACACAAGCTTTTTGGATAGACATAAAACTAATACTTTTGTTTGTAAATATATCAAATTCTAAGAAGTATCTTAAATGATTGGACCTTCTAAAATGACCTTCGCGTCCCTAACCTCATGTAAAGTCCACCACATGCATTGAAAACCTGGATAATATTTTGTATTTGAAACCTTTATTAAAACTTAAGTCATTTATACCCCAGGAAAAATGGTATTAAAGTAGTATACCCTCTAAAATGACCTTGACGTCTTTAACCTCATATAGAGTCAATCCTTCGAGGTAATTGCTTAAGACAACTTTTCAAATCTGAAGAAATCTTTATAAGTCGCACTCTTGAAAATTTCCACAGTTGAAAAGTTGTGAGGGTGTGCCCTTTTCAATGCCCCCTCCCATCCCTTATAAATTGTGACCTTTACTAATGCCACACTTATATGATACAGGGACAGACATCAAAGCTATTGGTATCTTTTTAAATGTTTGCAATTTGAATGCTTACTTAGGAACTTGTATTTTGGGTCACTGGATTTTTTTTGAATCAAAGCTATTGGGATTTTTTAAATATGTGAAAGTTGAATACTTATTTAAGAACTAGTATTTTGGTTTATTGGGATTTATTTAAACATATGTAATTTGATTTTTTATTTAGTAATTTGTATTTTGAATCCGAATGTATGGGTTTTTAGAATTTGAATTTTAAAATGTAAATCTAAATAAAATAAATATTTGTTTTGTTTGTTGATATAGTAAAAGATAACGAAATAAATGTTAATTAAGTAAATTAAAAAGTGGATAAATTTATTTATTTATTTTTAAAATTTGATATAGATTTTGTTAGAAGTTTTAAGTGTAGATTAATCATTTTGGTTTTTCTTTTTTCTTTTTTTTATTTGTGGGCAATTTTGTCTCAATTTTAGTAAGTATTTGTTGGAATTGTAGATTTGGGTTGTGTAATATGCACAATCCATTTGCTATAAAGTTTTTAAAGGCATTGAATCTGATTATGCATTCAAAAATACAATTTAAAGAACAAAAAACTACAATATCACAAGAAATTATATCTTCAAATTTCGATAAAAGAAACCAGTAGATAGAACAATTAAAATATGTCATTATAGTTATACTTGATTGATGGAGATTTTAACCATAAGACTTTTATTTAATGAGGAGAACTAGACCAATTGAACTAACCCTCGGAGCTTGGTCAAATATAATGTTAGAATAAAAGTGATGTTCAGATTATGAAATAAATCCCCGATGGGGGTGATCACTAAAGGAAATTTTCCGGCGACGGGAAACACTGCTCTCTAGCAAGCACATGTTCTCATAACCCATTTACTCCACATGCGAACTCTTGGCATGTGTGTCCTCCAACGACTTCGACCTCTGGTAGTCCTCGTTAAGTGCTTCGGGGTCCCCCACTTCCTTTGCATGATAACCGCATGGCAAACATGTGTATCAGGTATAATACTTCACATGTTATAACACCAGGTGTTAAATGCTACACCTTCAGACTTCGTCATAACCATCTCTCCGACATTAGTATACTTGCTCATTCCTTTTGTCTTTGTGATCATGGTGACCTCCTCTCATGGTGGATTGGTTATCACAAAAGATCTCCTTGACAGGTGGATTTTGCTAATTAATGGGCTCATAATGTGCTATGGTTTGGTTTGCGGGAGTCTGAGGTATCTTTGGGACACATGGCTTGTGTCATGCGCCTCCCACGACCTTGTTTCTGTCATTTCAACCAAGCTTACCATGCATATAATAGTGTTATAATCCTTCACGATGATATTAGGGTGGCAGAGGTTGGGAGGTCCTATTTCTGCTAATAATTCCGTTCTCTGGGTAGTCAAACCGAGTTTCGAATTGGGCAGGTGTTTTCACTATTGGGTGCTCATTCCATTTCAAGGTCCGTTTAATTTTTGTTCCATCTTTTACCTATTGTATGCCCTATCATCGTATATCCTATTTCGTTCTCTGGGTAATAAAATTGTGTTTCATCCAGGGTGGGGGGTTTCATTGTCAGCTACTAGACCCATATCTAGGTATGGTTCACTCTTGTTATACTCTTACCATAGTGTTTTCTATCATTCTTGACTTGATAGGAGTCCAGGGTTTCCGTGTGGCCGAGTTACTCCATGTTTTTTGTGCTCTTCTTGCACAATACAAGGGTTGGCCCATCTTTTGAGCTGGTGGTCATTCTGTCCCCGACTTCCTTGCAAAGCACAACGCCTACTGGGGTCTCATTTAATTGCATGATGCTTGTATGTCGAGTATGATATGCGGGGACCTTTTTTATCTGGTTTTGAGGGCATATTTAAGTGGTTCCACCTCCCCAAAGACCACTTTTCCCTCTCAAGTTAAGCTATATTTCGTCAACTTAAGAAGTGCTCTCAGGCCTCTCCCTTAGTTGCTCTTATTACCCTGTCAAGTCGGTTTTTGTAAGTAACCTTTAGTTTGCATTGTTCGGTTTACCGTATGGGTCATATTCTGGTTCAATTTTCTTCGCCTAGCCATACAGTTGGTTATAGTGTCACAAACGATGTCCAAGTATTACACTCTTCCTCTCTCTTTGCAAATCCTTTCCCATGATTTGCTGCAGTAGTGGTCTTTGTTGAATGTAGGTTAATTATGGCTCCAAGGATGCAGCAACTGACACGAAGAGGCGAAGCTGTTGGGTCTTCCTCAACTAGACATCGTCGTCTCTTCGGATGGGAGTTCGTGGCCAACTTTTTTGAACCTGCTCCATTGGATGTTCGGAAGGAAATACTTTGCCTAGAAGCCAAAGAATTTGGCAATCGACAATAGTTTTATGATTAAGAGACTAGTGAAAATTGCCTCAAATGGATGCTGGACCCTGGAAAATTCAGGAAAATATGCCTCCACTTCTTACACTCCATTACCCACTGTTACACAGTAAAATGTCACTGTCATCCTGTCAGTCTCCCTACTATGTCATAAAATCACATTCACCTAAGCTCATGCTCTCTGAAATGGCTAAAAACCCTCTTTGCCTAAGTTTATTGGATCATCGCGTTTGTTTATAAAATAACCGCGCTGACTGGCAGAGGATAATGTAACTGTTGCGCTGCCAGCGCGGAAGCACACGTGTTTTCTGCGCTGGTCGAATTTCACAAGCAGCGCACCCTCCGCTTGTATCATTGCGCGCTGACCAGACCTCTTCTATAGTTGATTTGCGATGCCAGCGCACCAGCCCAGTTTTGCACCCGCGCTGATCCTGTTTAGGCGAGTTTGTTCTAACAGCCAGCCTTCCAGATGACTCCAGACTTGGCTGTTAGCATT
>APFE030962794.1:49078-67330 GCA_000404065.3 Pinus taeda | reverse complement strand
TTTTTTTTTTCGTGAGTGACTTAATCATGTTGAAATCACCCCTTAAAATCTAGGGTATTCCTGCATGTCTGTTTCTGAGAGTCTCTAGAGAATTGTGAAGCCTTAGTTTAGCCTCCATTCTCTGTGGGCCATATATATTTGTAACCAGATAGGTTTCCTGAACTCCTACTGGTTGAAAAACTGCAGATAAATAATCTCGTGATACCTCCGCATCTATTAAGTCCATCTTTTGTGGATTCCACAGAGTGAGAATACCTCCTGCTGTATTCTCTGCCTTGACTTCCAGAAACTCAAATTTATTGAGCCATTTACTATGCATATCTCTTATCTTCTGAATGGAACACTTGGTCTCCTGTATATGAAAATCACATCCAGAGATGCTTGTTTCATTCTATTACTCAGTAACCTTTGTTTTCTTCTACTACCTAGACCTCTGATATTCCAGGAAGTGAACTTCATAATTAAATATTAGTAAAGGAGTAAATAGATAGGTCTTTCATCTTACCTGAGTTTATCATTAGCTTTCTGCATTCCATCAACAACTCATTATGCTTTTTTCTACCCCTCTTCTTTCCTGGGATTCTGGGTGTTAGTCCTGCCAAATTTTTCATCGCCTTCACTCCTTCGTTGCCTTGTCTTTCTTTGTGATTGAGTCTATTCAATCATTTAGTTTGGGTCCTCCATAAAAACAACTGCTGAACCCTGTTGAATTATCTTGTAGGTAATGAGTCTAGCCCTTCTTTGGTTCCTTGATTCAAAAAACTTTCTAAATCTAGGTTTTCTTTCTCAAGGATTTCTTAGAGATCTTGGTCCTCCATATCTGTCTCACTTTGGGTCATGTCAAGATCCATCGCCTGTTCAGTGTTGCTCATCAGAAGTTCTTTCATATTGTTATTCTCTTGTATTTGCTCCTTTTCTTTTTCTTTCTCTTCCTCCACCGTGTTACCCGCTTTTGCTTTATCAATATCTGTAGGATCTACGTCTGCTTCGAGGGTTTGGAACTTGTTCTGGTTAACATGTTGCTCTTTGGATTTGCTTGTTCTTAGTCCTCTTTTGCTCCCTTTTCCTCTGTGTACCACCTTGAAGAAGCTTTCTGGATCCTTCATTATATTAGCTTTATTTTTCTCCTCTATCTTATTGATGGGGCAGTCTCTGACCAGATGTCCATGCTCGTGACATTTGTGACATCTGAAAGGAATGTGTTCGTAATCTACTATTTGTGTCCATTCCTCATCAAACACTTCCAGAATAAACTCATCCGGCAGCGCTTTAGAGAGATCCATCTCCACACATATTCTAGCAAAGGAGGTATACTTTCTCCTTCTAGTGGCCTCAGAAACTTTGACAAAACGCCCTAACTTGTTTCCTATGGCTGATAGAGATTCTGTTTGCCAGTAATAAAGGGGTAAAGAGTAGAGTCTTACCCAGACTGGGACTGAGGTAAAACTTTCATGTTCCAGAACAAATTTCATGATCCATGACCTCATATAGAGGCCTGCAGTAGCAAAGAAGTAAGGGCCTCCTTCAAACACTCTGTCTTTGTCTTCAATATTAGCAAAAACTACAGTGAAAAAAACCTTGGATCCAAGGTGAAGGTCAATGCTGCCTTTTGGTTTCCAGTGGTATTTAATCCACATCTGTAAAGCCTTTTAGTGGGCCACAACCCCATGAATTTACAAATGATAGCATATGTTCGCATATGATCCCTGTGTGCTTGCAGCACTGGGTCATTTAAAAAGATTCTAGGAATTACCGCCGCTTTGGGTTTGCATGGTCCCATGTGTGCTTTGTCTTTAGTGCTTTGCTCCCTGATATCCTCCATATTCTCCAATGCTTCATTATGCTCCCTTGCTTTGGTTTCCTCTTGTTCTTCTTCGTTGCTTCTTTCTTTTCCTTTTGAAGACTCTCTGTCATTTTCCATGGGATTTTCCCCCTTGCTAACCACTGCCTGCTTGAAGGAGGGAGTGGAGCTCCCCCCTGTGTGTCCTTTCATGGAGGACAACCTCTATGATCGATCACAACCCTGGTTTTTACCTCCTGCCGATTTTCGTATCCTCAATATTTGAAGCCTACATTCAGAAAAATCCCCTCAAATGTATTATTAAGTCTTATTTTCAATTAAAATTAAATAAAGGAATGGACTACATCATTAGAGTCAGATGGTTGATATATTTATTATTTCATTTGATTACTGAAGTGATAATTGTTACATAAAGTAGGAAATTTTTCTTGTGGATTCACTTCTTCTTCTTTGGTTGTGTGTTGTAATAAAATGAAAAAAAAACAATGTTAATATGTAATTCTTTTGTGATAATGGAGATTAGATTTTTGTGAGTGTTCTTTGTGGTTTAGCTGGATGAACCTGGCATTTGATTCTCTAGTGTATTACATTATCAGTAGAGTTGATTTTGGTAGAGAAAATGAGTATCAAAATCTGTATGTTATTGAATATTTTTGTGGGAAATATTGGTTAAGAGGAAATGAGTATTCGACTTATATATATATATATATATATATATAATTAATATATTATATTATATAGATATATATATATATATTTAAAAATAATATATATATATATATTATTATATATAGAATATATATATTATATGAGAAATAATCTTATTTCAGCCCTTAGGGGCCAGAGTGAGGGTGAATATAACAAACCATTATTTCTCATCATCATGTCATCCGTTAAAATAGGGGTTTGTGGTCATACCATTAAACCTAGTATCTTGGGTGTTGACTTTTCAGAAAGGGCAAGCAATACTAATTTGAACAAAGGGGAATGTTAAAGAGAAGGGATGATGTATATATAGAATTATGCATTAAGGAGATTGTGATTATGGTGACCTTCACTTGAATTATGTGGAGATGTAAGGTTTGCAATGCTTCTCTTGCTCATTAGGTGGCATCCACAGTCATTGATACATCATAGGAAACATAATGTGTTTACTCCACATGTTCTAAGAGGATTGTTTAGATATAGATGTTTATTCGAAGGAACACACTAATGGAAACCCTTATGCATGACTACCAAAATTTGTTTGTACAAGGCCTTCATGTCATTCCTCTAACCCTAAATATGGCGTTGTTGCGTTAGGGAAATAATAATATTAAAGTTTTAAATTGGAAAGAGATTTTATATGGATGGATGGAGAACAATTCATAATACATCCTATAAAGTAGTGATCTCGTTTTATTTACCTCTCCAAAATGATGGAGTGATATGCATGCAAGTGTGACATAACATGTCTTGTGTGGATGGATTCAATGGTATTTTCATGCCTTCCTCTCTTGTACACCTTTGGTGGCTTGATTTCAACAAGATATCATTCTCTCCCTTCTTTGTAAACTATATAATCATTCACAATAACCCAACCCATTATAAAAACACTTGTGATACAAATGATATGAGGTAGATTACCTTATTTCATTCCCAAAGGCATTTGTAGGGCCCAAAATTTCTATAACTTCAGCCAAGGCTAGGGCTCAATGATTTTTGGCTTCATAAGTTCTTGTTGATCTTCCCCCCCTTAGAAAATGGAGGATAAAGATACACTTCTAATATTTGTTTTGAAGGCCCTAAAGCACATACCAATATTGTCATATGCTCATGAGCTTGATTTTGTTGTAGAATATGTTGGTCTTTGAAGAAAACAATGATGTTGCAAGCATTCATGAGCTTCGATAGAGGCTAAAACCATTGGGTTGTGATAATTACACATTAAGGGTTCATGGATGTTGATGAAGGAAGTTGATGGAGTGTAGGGTAAAGTTCCAAATTGACCTAGAGTGTCAAAATTGCAATATCAACAATGGATTACTCATAGTAAAAAAATTTCTATTTGTTGGATTTTGGAAAGGATGGGGAATTTTAGCTAGCATTTAGTTGATTCCAATTGACAATAGTCGGGACGAGAAAAATAGTTGAGATTGGAGAATGTGACATTTTCTTGTGAATTGCAAGGACTTAAACTAATGTTGTGATTAGGGATTTTGAGGTTGAAGATGGAGGAGAAAGTGACAAGGAATTATTCCTTCATGACCAATGGTTATTTGAATTATTAAGTGGTCAAACATACTCTTTCTATGTTAGAGGAACTCCATGTTTATATATGTCCCTACTAACTTGTGTTGCATTTGGTTTGATGATTCCATCAATTCTTTCAACAAGGAGTTAAGTATATGCCAAGCAAATGTCTAGCCAAAACTTGGAGTGGTAAGAAAGATATGTAAATTAGTGCCATTTTGACGGGTCTTTCTAAGGATACAATGACATTAAAGCAATGCCTTGGTGCAATAAATATTAACAACACATGGAATTTTTACATAGTAAGCCTCATAATCCATACAACCATTACATAAGAGAACACTTTGAAGGCAACAATTGGAAAAAATGATCTTTCTTCCATCGATTGTATAAATGAAATAATAACTAAACAAAGGAAGGAATAACACTCTCAATACTTTAAATATCACAAATAACATTTCATAATTTACTTGGCAAGGTCAGTGAAAACAATATTGAGAAGAATATATTTTTCCTTTTTTTATGTATCACTTGTTTATCCCAATATAAATCCACTCATTTATTATAAAGAGTATTACCATACATGTTGTTGAAGTTGTAACTAGGTTCGACCTTCATAATATAGATTTATCATTGATGCATTTATTATAATTTTTCAGGCATGTTCTTCATGCTAGAGTAAAAATAATTTATTTTGAGTCAAAAAAAATATTAATTTATGTCATGTCCCATTTGGAGATTTAAAAGAAAAATAATTTGAATTTTTAGTATGACTCATAAGTCCACAAGATGACCAAGTCAACCCTCCTTGGATAACTGTCGGCCTAGCCCTCCAAGTGGCACCTATTCAACCCTCTTGGACAACTATATATTAGAGGCAAGTTCGACCTTCTCATAAACTCATTCACTCAACACACAAGCAACATATCTGAACCAAGTGAAGGAGAAGAAGAAGTTGAGTGAAAGGAGAGAGAAGACAAACTAAAACAAGTAGAATATTCCCTCGTTGATTGAATCTTTGACTACTGCAATTTGCACGTGTGAGGATTTTTTTTTTGTGAAAGGATCAGAAATTGTATGAGATCATTATAGGTTGAACTATAGCCCTAGTTGCAGACCTGAAATTCTAAATTTTGACCAACATTGACTTTGAATTTTGAGAGGTGAATTGGAGGAGGGTTTGACTTGGTATCTTGGTGGCATTTTGGTATTGGTTTTTGGCTTGAATATCTCATTTTGATTTGATTCTATAAGGAAAGGACTACCGGGTTTTCCCCTTGTGGATTTTTCCTTGGCCACTGCCCTAATTTATGGTGTCTCTTGTCTCATTGTGATGTTTATTTCCTTGAATGATTGGAAAAATGTATAGTTGCTTGGTGATGAAGACATAAAGAAGAAATAAGAAGACATCTAATTTTTACAAGTAATTATCAAGAAGAGGAGTTAAGTGTTAGACTACATTGCACTTGGTTTCTCGACATGATATTAGAGCTAAAGTGAAGGAAAGAAGCTTGAAGATCACAATTTGTTGACACTCTTAAAGACATTTTTGTAGCAACTTTTTATAATTTTCAAGTAAGTACTCTTTTATTCTCCATGTCCAATGCTTCTGATCAAATGTCATCTATATGTAAGGAGGGCATGGTGGCTTCACTAGGGGATCAATACCATACCACGTGCATTCATATTGGGGGATATATATTAAGGAAAAAATGAAAAAATATATTGAGCATATAATAGGGGGTAAAGGGTTTTTACATGTTCTATATAAAAAATGGAGCTCAAAGTTAATGAAAAAATATAAAGGGGTATAAACAATGTTAATTAAAAAATTGATACCTAGAATATCTAGTGAAAGTAGGGGTTTTTAAAATTAAGGTGTATTGGGTTCATATTGGTAGGAGATTAAATAAAGTGATTTTTTTAGGTATCTTCCAATATATAGTCAACTTAAGGGTATTCTGTAGTATGCCACGAACTTTGATGCTCCCTCTAACTTGTTCTCAGATTTCATAGAGGAAGCCATACATGCCAATTTACAAGAAGGACTTGAATAAAATGCTCACTGAGTTTTTTTTTTTTTTTTTGCAATTGTGATATCAATGTCCCTTCCTTCCTTCACCAAAGCTCTGATACCATGCTATTTTTCTTAGTGCAATAGAGATTAGCGTAATATTTCTGAAATCATGATAATTACTTTTGATGTAGATTTTTTTTTTTGTAAAACTTATTCCAATATATCATCTAGGAATTATACTTCAGAAATTCAACCATAAAGAAAAATAGAACAATAAATGTCACAATACATAAAAGAAGACTACATTTACCTTGGGAAAACCTACCAAATGGATAAACCTAACAACCTTTTTCAATAGAGAAATTCTTCTTGTTCAATGAGAGACACACCTAGACCTATGGTCAAACATGACCTTCTCTCCAAGTCAAGTCACCCAATTTGATCCGACAATTTGTTCTCCCTGTCTGACCCAGAATTTCAACCCTCCTGTAATTGGCAATTGCCCCAAAAATTGCAGCCTTGCAAAAACTACCTAGTTACCCAAAAATTTTAGCCCCCCTACAAGAGAATGCCTAGAAAAATGCAAACCATAGAGAGATAAGAGAGAGAGAGAGAATTCATCCTATAAATCCTTATTGTCCTTCACTTGCTTGGCCATAAACTATCTTGTGTGTGTGAGATCGAATGCCCGAGCGGAGAAGGTCGAATTTCCTTTATATAGTAGTTTGTCTCCACCGAATGAGTGTGTCTCCTGCAAAGGCCAACTTGACTTGGAGGGAATCCGACTTGTCACTTTTGGAGCCAAAAATTATATTTCAAAAATTCAAAGTTTCATCTTTAAAAAGTCGTAATGGGACTTTAACTCAAAATAATTTTTTCTTTGACTCTAACATTTATAAATATGCTTTACAATGATAAATACAAGTACATCAAGTGACCAAATATACATTATGAAGACCAACCATAGTTACAAATTCAACAAATTAAAAGCATAAATTCAACCTAGTTGTGAAGTTGAAATTCTAAAGTTTGACCATATTTGAAGCAGTTTGACCAACATTGACTTTGATTTTTGAGAGGTGACTTGGAGGAGGGTTTGACTTGGTATCTTCATGGAATTTTGGTATTGGTTCTTGGCTCGGATATCTCATTTTGATTTGATTCTATAAGGAAATGATTGATGAGTTTTCCCCTTGTGTGTTTTGCCCTAGCCACTAGCTTGATTTCTGGTGTCTCTTGTCTCATTCCGATCTCTATTTTCTTGAATGATTGAACAAATGTATAATTGTTTGATGAAGAAGACATAAATAAGAAATAATTAGACATCTAATTTTCACAAGTAATTATCAAGAAAAAGAATTAAGTGTTAGACTACATTACACTTGGTTTCTCAACACGTGTTGCCAACATTACATATATGGATGAAGCAAAAGATTTAAAAAAAAAAAAATATCTTAGAGTAATACAATAAGTCACCAATATGTCATGAGATTCATAGTTCTATGAGTATGAACAATTCGTTTTAAATATCCTAATAATTATAAGAAAAATATTCTATTATCAATTTTTTAATATTCAAAATAAAAACTAGACACAAGCTTTTTGGATAGACATAAAACTAATACTTTTGTTTGTAAATATATCAAATTCTAAGAAGTATCTTAAATGATTGGACCTTCTAAAATGACCTTCGCGTCCCTAACCTCATGTAAAGTCCACCACATGCATTGAAAACCTGGATAATATTTTGTATTTGAAACCTTTATTAAAACTTAAGTCATTTATACCCCAGGAAAAATGGTATTAAAGTAGTATACCCTCTAAAATGACCTTGACGTCTTTAACCTCATATAGAGTCAATCCTTCGAGGTAATTGCTTAAGACAACTTTTCAAATCTGAAGAAATCTTTATAAGTCGCACTCTTGAAAATTTCCACAGTTGAAAAGTTGTGAGGGTGTGCCCTTTTCAATGCCCCCTCCCATCCCTTATAAATTGTGACCTTTACTAATGCCACACTTATATGATACAGGGACAGACATCAAAGCTATTGGTATCTTTTTAAATGTTTGCAATTTGAATGCTTACTTAGGAACTTGTATTTTGGGTCACTGGATTTTTTTTGAATCAAAGCTATTGGGATTTTTTAAATATGTGAAAGTTGAATACTTATTTAAGAACTAGTATTTTGGTTTATTGGGATTTATTTAAACATATGTAATTTGATTTTTTATTTAGTAATTTGTATTTTGAATCCGAATGTATGGGTTTTTAGAATTTGAATTTTAAAATGTAAATCTAAATAAAATAAATATTTGTTTTGTTTGTTGATATAGTAAAAGATAACGAAATAAATGTTAATTAAGTAAATTAAAAAGTGGATAAATTTATTTATTTATTTTTAAAATTTGATATAGATTTTGTTAGAAGTTTTAAGTGTAGATTAATCATTTTGGTTTTTCTTTTTTCTTTTTTTTATTTGTGGGCAATTTTGTCTCAATTTTAGTAAGTATTTGTTGGAATTGTAGATTTGGGTTGTGTAATATGCACAATCCATTTGCTATAAAGTTTTTAAAGGCATTGAATCTGATTATGCATTCAAAAATACAATTTAAAGAACAAAAAACTACAATATCACAAGAAATTATATCTTCAAATTTCGATAAAAGAAACCAGTAGATAGAACAATTAAAATATGTCATTATAGTTATACTTGATTGATGGAGATTTTAACCATAAGACTTTTATTTAATGAGGAGAACTAGACCAATTGAACTAACCCTCGGAGCTTGGTCAAATATAATGTTAGAATAAAAGTGATGTTCAGATTATGAAATAAATCCCCGATGGGGGTGATCACTAAAGGAAATTTTCCGGCGACGGGAAACACTGCTCTCTAGCAAGCACATGTTCTCATAACCCATTTACTCCACATGCGAACTCTTGGCATGTGTGTCCTCCAACGACTTCGACCTCTGGTAGTCCTCGTTAAGTGCTTCGGGGTCCCCCACTTCCTTTGCATGATAACCGCATGGCAAACATGTGTATCAGGTATAATACTTCACATGTTATAACACCAGGTGTTAAATGCTACACCTTCAGACTTCGTCATAACCATCTCTC
This sequence comes from Pinus taeda, assembly GCA_000404065.3. Lineage (NCBI taxonomy): Eukaryota > Viridiplantae > Streptophyta > Pinopsida > Pinales > Pinaceae > Pinus > Pinus taeda. The sequence goes on along the minus strand of APFE030962794.1, from coordinate 58,159 downwards.
CGACATTAGTATACTTGCTCATTCCTTTTGTCTTTGTGATCATGGTGACCTCCTCTCATGGTGGATTGGTTATCACAAAAGATCTCCTTGACAGGTGGATTTTGCTAATTAATGGGCTCATAATGTGCTATGGTTTGGTTTGCGGGAGTCTGAGGTATCTTTGGGACACATGGCTTGTGTCATGCGCCTCCCACGACCTTGTTTCTGTCATTTCAACCAAGCTTACCATGCATATAATAGTGTTATAATCCTTCACGATGATATTAGGGTGGCAGAGGTTGGGAGGTCCTATTTCTGCTAATAATTCCGTTCTCTGGGTAGTCAAACCGAGTTTCGAATTGGGCAGGTGTTTTCACTATTGGGTGCTCATTCCATTTCAAGGTCCGTTTAATTTTTGTTCCATCTTTTACCTATTGTATGCCCTATCATCGTATATCCTATTTCGTTCTCTGGGTAATAAAATTGTGTTTCATCCAGGGTGGGGGGTTTCATTGTCAGCTACTAGACCCATATCTAGGTATGGTTCACTCTTGTTATACTCTTACCATAGTGTTTTCTATCATTCTTGACTTGATAGGAGTCCAGGGTTTCCGTGTGGCCGAGTTACTCCATGTTTTTTGTGCTCTTCTTGCACAATACAAGGGTTGGCCCATCTTTTGAGCTGGTGGTCATTCTGTCCCCGACTTCCTTGCAAAGCACAACGCCTACTGGGGTCTCATTTAATTGCATGATGCTTGTATGTCGAGTATGATATGCGGGGACCTTTTTTATCTGGTTTTGAGGGCATATTTAAGTGGTTCCACCTCCCCAAAGACCACTTTTCCCTCTCAAGTTAAGCTATATTTCGTCAACTTAAGAAGTGCTCTCAGGCCTCTCCCTTAGTTGCTCTTATTACCCTGTCAAGTCGGTTTTTGTAAGTAACCTTTAGTTTGCATTGTTCGGTTTACCGTATGGGTCATATTCTGGTTCAATTTTCTTCGCCTAGCCATACAGTTGGTTATAGTGTCACAAACGATGTCCAAGTATTACACTCTTCCTCTCTCTTTGCAAATCCTTTCCCATGATTTGCTGCAGTAGTGGTCTTTGTTGAATGTAGGTTAATTATGGCTCCAAGGATGCAGCAACTGACACGAAGAGGCGAAGCTGTTGGGTCTTCCTCAACTAGACATCGTCGTCTCTTCGGATGGGAGTTCGTGGCCAACTTTTTTGAACCTGCTCCATTGGATGTTCGGAAGGAAATACTTTGCCTAGAAGCCAAAGAATTTGGCAATCGACAATAGTTTTATGATTAAGAGACTAGTGAAAATTGCCTCAAATGGATGCTGGACCCTGGAAAATTCAGGAAAATATGCCTCCACTTCTTACACTCCATTACCCACTGTTACACAGTAAAATGTCACTGTCATCCTGTCAGTCTCCCTACTATGTCATAAAATCACATTCACCTAAGCTCATGCTCTCTGAAATGGCTAAATTTTAGTTATACAGACTTAGTGTTTTAGGTTTTTTTTAAGTTTCTAAATTTGTTGATGCATTCAAAAATGCATTTCAAACAATGTAAAATAATGGGCTCACTAGCAATTGTATTATCAATTTTGATAAAAAAAAGTCATTGCCACTTTTAATTAATAAATTAAGATTTAATGTTAAGTACACAGAGTATTTTAAGAGAAAGTGTTTTTCCCTATCCACCTTCTTCGTATTACAAAGATGACATATTTTTTTCATTCCATATATGATCAAATGTAATGTGTTATTATGAAACATGTACAAATTTGTTCATAAAGAGGGAGAATGGAAAATGAATAAAAGAGCACAACGATATGCATAAATATAGTATAATTTATAGACGAAAATACATTTTTTCCAAAACCTAGTAGAGATTTTTAAAACCTTGAGTTTAAGTTGCTAAATCTATAGAATTTGAGTGCTCTACGGGATTTTGAGGATGGTTAATCCATTTATGCATTCAAACATGTCTTTTAAACAACAAAAAATCACAATCTTGATTGAAATGGTATCGTCCTATTCCCGAAAAGACTATTTCATTTATAAGTTAAACTAGATCAATATAATATATAAATGTACACAATTTAAATCTTTTTATTTAATTTTAATTTTTAATTTTAGTTTTATTATTTTTTATTTATTATTATATATATATATTTATATATTATATTTTTTTTTTCGACAAAAAAGTCGAACTTTCTATTACCAAACAAAAAGTTACATTGTATATGTTGTAAGCATTCAAGTCATTGTATGATTTGTGATCATAGATTTGCTGAGATTTTGCGTGAGAGAGATCCCCTGCTGCCATCTCAAGCTCTGAATCCAGTTCACCGATCAGTTGTGTGATCGGAGTCTCCTTTAACCAGATAAACCCCAACAGAACTGATCAGTTCCTATGCATCGTGGCTTTTTCACATAGCAAAAATAATAAAACAGTTTCCAAGAGTTTAGTTTCCTGTTATAGCTGCTCCATCCCCGGGTCTCCTCAGAAGGGAAAACAACCCAAACAGAGAGGAGGCAACAATATTTTAAACTTTTTTGTGAGTTTTGAGTAAGTCTAAAATCTCTTATATGTACAAAATAACAAGATGATCAAACAACCAGAAAAAACATGAAATAATTCGGCTTGGATGAGGCTTCAGAGAGGGAAGTTTGGAGCATTAGGTGGACGATCTGACACACGAATCTTGTCCATCTCTTTGCATTCTATTCGCCAACTGCCCAGATTTTGTTGTAGACCCTCTTTAAAAAACTTGTTTGCATCATCATTGTGTTCCCTGTAGATATGACATAGTGAGATGTGGTTAAAATGAGATTTTAGGTTCATGGTTTCCAGTAAAAGTGATGATAGCATGTAATTCTGGCATCTGTTTGTTCCATTGAACCATTTGACAATGTTCAAAGAGTCCCCAAAGATCTGAATCGAGGTTATGCCCAGATGAATAAGCCAACAAAGGAGAAGTTTCAAGGTTGTTAACTCAGCAAAATTGTTGGTTCCAGTCCCTAAGCTTACTAAGGCTTTGAGGCTACTATGAGGGTTTAAGTGTATGATTAGCCCTGCTCTGCATTTATTCTCATGGCTGGAAGTCCCATCGAAGTAAGCCCAAGGAATCCCTTCCTGGATGTTCTCTTCTATTATCGGTAGGGGGGGTCTTCTCATGGGAGGGTTCGGGAATGCTGGTATATAGATGCACTTCCAATAGCTATGCTTTCTACCGATGGGGTGTGGTCTTGAAAAATGCTTCTGTTCCTTGCAATCCATAATCCCCTGGAGATGATTAAGGGCAAGTTTCTCATGTTCCCTTCTGGATGTTGATTCCACCATGATTTCCAGACTGTAGCGACCGCCTGCCCATTCCATATAGGCTTTTTATGAATCAAGTCCCCTATAGATTTCCAAACTTTTATGGAGAAAGGGCAGTCCATAAATACATGCGAGATTTTTTCAGAGGCTACTTTACAGAGAGCACATCTTCCTGGTCTTGATTTGAATCTCTTCTGGAGGATGTCCCAGGTCGGAACATTCTCTTTTAGTATACACCAAAAGAGCATTCAGGATTTTGTCGGGCATTGCAGTTTCCAGATTGAGGCAGCCCACCAGTCCTGAGTCCCCCAACCTTTCTTTATCATTAAGAATTTGTATCCCTGTTTTGGGGAGTATTTCCCTGACTTTGCATGGGCCCAAACTAATTGGTCTAGTCTGTCTCTTATTCTGACATTTGATCGAGACAACTCCAAGGTGAATGTATGCCATTCCTTTGCCCATTGGGGATTAAGATTTAGGTCCAATCCTGAGAGCCATGCTTGGCCCCATATGGAAGACTGCCCATGGTTCACTATCTAACTAAGGTTGCTTATGCCTCTGGAGATGAGGTGGGAGGATAAGGCTTGAGATAATCTATAGTCTTCATTGCAGTTGACCCAGGGATCCTTTCCGATGCGAACATGTTTGTCATTCCCTACTTGCCAAGATAGGCCTTGTTCTATGATCTTGAAACCTTCCAGAGTCATTTTCCACACCACTGATGTGCTGCCTTTCTTTTTTGGGTGGACTTCGGATCCAATCTTCTAATGGCACGGGGTCGATATATTTCCTTTTTAACTACTGTTGTCCAGAGATTCTCTGCGTTGATGAGCCTCCATCCTTACCTTACTACAAGCGTAGACCCAAAGTTTGTTAGGCCTTTAATGCCCCATCCTCCCCATTCCTTTGGCCTTGCCACTTTTTCCCATGCCACCCATGGGAGAACCGAATCATCCTTGGATCCTGCCCATAAGAACTTGCTGCATACTCTTCTGATGTTTTCCAGAATCCCTTTCGGTACCCAAGTTAGTGCAGCCCAGTAGACCGAGATAGCTAGGAGGACTGATTTGATTAGAGTTAGTCTGCCACCTCTAGAAAGCGATTTGAAGCTCCAGTGGGTGGCTCTTGCTTCTATTTTTGCTATTAGCTAGTGCTAATACTGCTTCCTGTACGAGTAGGGTTTGAGATAAAACCCAAGGTATTTGAAACAATCTTGGAGCTTCTGATCCTTAAAAAGGCAGATCCTCTTTGATTTGGGAAATTTCGAGCTTGTTGAATCCTTCCACCAAAAGGTGGGATTTTGCACTATTTATTTGGAGGCTCGTTGCTTTTAAGAATAGATTAAGGATAAGTTTTGGTTCCAAAGTTCTGATCTTCTCTTTGAGGTGAAGAGAAAAACGTCATCCATAAATAGCAGATGAGTTATTTTCAGATTTTCTGCCACTTCTAGCCCCTGAATAGTGCCTTTACTTCTCCCATTATTGATCAGTTGGCTAAGTCCTTCCATTGCCAGAAGGAAGAGGAGGGGCGAGAGGGGGCATCCCTGGCGTAGTCCCCTTTGGCTTTGAAAAGAGGAGGTAGCTGCACCATTGATGAGAATAACGAAGCTTACATTGGTTAGGCATCCCACTACCCAATTGATGAATTCTATGTGGAACCCTAGATGAGTGAGGAGAATCCAAATGTACATCCAATTGACCCTGTCGAATGCTTTGGAAAGATCAATTTTTACTACTGCTCCTTTGATTTTTTTTTTTTGAGAAATGTTGTGGATAGTTTCCTGAGCTACCCTAATTGTTTCATGGATCTGCCTTCCATTTAAGAACTCGAACTGCTCTCTTGACATGTGCCTGGATAGGATAGGTTTAATCCGAAGGGCTATCACCTTTGCTATTATTTTATAGATGCAGTTACAAAGGGATATTGGTCTGAAGTCCTCAAAGGTGGAGGGATCGTCTTTCTTCAGAATGAGGGCTATGAAGGTCGAGTTGAAGGGTGGATAGATTACTCCTTTCCTTCTGGATTCTTCTACCATGTCTGTTAGGCCTTGACTATTTTAGAATTTTATAAGACACACATTTTACATTTAAATTTTTTTATTTAAATGACAAAAAAAATCATCTTATTAGACTACATCTATTAAATTTGATGATTTTTTAAATATAGGTTTGAGAGGTTTCATTTCTTTAAATTTAATTATATTTTAATAAATGTAATTAGTATTGAGGTTATGGGTGAAGTATAGTTTGACTAATTTATTATTATTATTTAATTTTATTTATATTATATGGTATTGTTTTAATAAAGGTAATTAATAGAGTGAGAAATCATATTATCCATATTGTTAGTAAATGAGTATGGTGTATTAAGACTTTAGATAATCCAATTTCACACCCTACTAAATCTAAGTGTTGTGTATTAAGACTCTAGATAATCTAATTTCACACTCTAGCAAATCTTAAAACAAATATAATTAGTATTGAGAATTGATGATTCACTCATAAAAGTTATGGATGTTCAGTGAATTTTGACTTTTGCTTGTATTATTATTATTCTTTGCTTGACTATATGAAATGATATTTTAACGTCCATGAGACTAAAAATAGTCAATGACATTATTGGTCAAAGTGTTTTGATTTTTTATTATTTTGGTGTGCTTTTGCAATTTTAAGAAATGCTAAATATTTCTATTTTTTTGTAAATTCAAAAATATTTTTCTAATTTTTTTGGAAACCTTATTTTTAATTATCCGTTGCATTTGCTGACACAACTCTCATGGGACATAATTCCCTTGGTGGAGGGCAATTTATTTTATTCATCAAATCATTTTAGAGTAAAAAAGGGTTAATTTTGTCGGTGAGTGCTCTGACACTGACCACTGCTACACTTCTCTGATCACTGTTATGCCTAACACTGCTACTTCTCTGCCCAATGATGCCAGAATTGATGGGATGAGGGGCTCCATAGCATTGATACATTGTGCGGAGTGGGGAGATAAAACAAGGGGGTGGGTCCTCTGCACTCCGCACAATGTATCAATGTTTAAGTACTGTCAATTGATAATAAATCATGCATCAATGTTTAATTCTATTTTACTTGAGGTATATGTAAAAATGTTAATTTTATTATTTTTTTTAAATTATTTTTTAAAATGTTATTAGTTAATTAAGCTCATATGATCTATTAATTTTATTGCCATTGTGCTTCCTCTGCATCTCCACACTCTACACAATGAAATCCTCTACACGCTCCAAATATACAGATATGTCCCAAAAAAATGCACACAAGATTCTGAATATAGATTCTTTGAATGCATATAATCCCCATTGGTTTGTACACCGTAAATGATAGGTCTGAATCTAAATATTTGTGCTCCAAATGTACACACACACACACACACACACACTATCTATATATATATATATATATATTTGAGTTTAGGGGCCTTGATGACATGATTGTTAGCAGCGTACAATATTTGATTTTTGAATGCAGGAATGGAATTTGAGGGGTAAATTGTTCATCATGGTATGATTTGCTAGTCAAATAACAAAATTGTCAAAGATCTTTTCTTAAAATTGTGAAGATGAGTGGAGAAGTGCGAAAACCATCAAATTTTAACAAGTAGGTCTGTTTTGAAATTCCAACCGTGTTGGCACCTCATTGTTACTACTTCATGCATTGTACTTTTTTTTAGTGTGAAAAAAACATTGGTATTGTATGAATAAAAACCAGTACATATGTGCATATTGGGAACACCATCAAATGATGTGCATCATCCAAATAAAAAAAACAGATCATAAGGCATCCAACTTGGTATCACACATGTTCCAAGTATGGGTCATTAGTGATGAAACTGAAATTAGCAAATGTCCATTGTTGTCCCAAACGTTAAGATATGTGAAAATTCAGGAATACAAAAAGGAAAAATAAAACATAGTAGATCATAATAGTGCAACCATAACAAGTGCATAAACTGGATAAGCAAAAAGGAGTTGTCTCGCTCAAGGGAATGAAAGAAAACCAACATCAAAAGTGTATCCCTCCATCACGAGCTCGATGTGTATTCCAACCTGCTAAGCCGAAATACCAAGTTTAGACATGTCATCAACATTGGAATTGTGAACCCTCCTAATGTGCTGGATGGAGATCCCTTGAAATATCCTCATGAAATTATCAATGTTCCACTCCTAATAACCTCTCCCACTCTAAATCCGATCCTGCGCGGTAATTTCTAGCTTTTACTGCTAGGCAATGCAGGGCATTTGAGATTCAGTCTCACGGGAATTGGACAGTGAGAAGAACAAGCCACAACTTTCCTGTGTGTCCTTGAAACGTTCTACAACAAACCAAATCAATGAATTTGAATTCAATTACTCCAATGTTCTTATCTATCCGCATATTCATTACAATGAATTCCATTTATGCGCTTAGGAAGAGCGTTAACATTTTCAGTTACCACTGCATAACGTTCCTTGAGTTCTGACACAACCATAACTCCCATTAGTAATCGAAAAAAAAAATATTAACCAAAATTTATCTAATTTAAAAATTATACTAATATAAATAAATTAAAATAAAAATAAAAATTATACCAATATAAATGACTTCATAATAACATATTACTCAAGTTATGGAGACACTTAATAATTTTTAAGACCAAATAGAATTGATTTAATGCAATGAATGTTATATTAACCAAAGAAGACTACAAGTCCAATTATTGTGAATACTTTTGAAAATAACTTTATAATTAGTCTTGGTTTTACAATTAGCTATGGAAATTAGGTTTCCACAAATTTTATGATTCAATCCTACCTAATGTTCTGAGCTACGTCAAGTTTCCCAAAATTTCTATGGAACCATGATTTCCTCAAAATAGTGCCAGAAAACCGAAAGTGTAGGCTAGTTAGACTACGGGGTTTTCCACTAATGCCTTCAATGATCTACCATTATATTTCTGTTGCTGCTACTAAACAGCTGGTTCATCTCTGGCAACAGATTCATATGGGTATTGGCCAGTCGCCTATTTGGGTGCGCTTTCTAATCTCTTTATCATGATTGCTGTGGGTGTGCCGGACGATGGTTGACAAAAGCTGTATGTGGGCTGTTTCCTATTCTAATGCCCAGCTGTTAATAATTGTTTATACATAAAGTAAGGATTTCTTCTTTCCCTGATATGACTACATATATCTGATAGTTGGACTTATTCTTGTATTTACAGTTGCAAAATTCCTAACCTTTTTAGGACAAGATCTGATCCTGTTAAGTACTGAGACCTATTTTCCTTTCATGGTTGGCATTATTTACTTCTTTGTCGCAAGTAAGTAAATAAAAAATATTTTATTTTTCTCTCATATTGTATGTAGTTGCTATCTTGTGTGGATGGGACGGTTGGTTATTAGCCTCCCCACTCGGATTCGATTCACGATACATATGAGTTGCTGTTGATGCAACATATGTTCGAAATATTCCATTATAAATAAATTATACCATAATGTAATATATGCAGCTTCTTCAAAGAAGATTTCCCCTCTAAAAAAATATGGGCCATACTGAGTGGAGATTTGGAGATGGAGGACGATCTATTAAAGATCATAGCCATAGACTTTGAATACATCAACGAACGATGTTGCAACAGCAGAGTAGCATACCCTGCACCATATTCATATATGTAATATAGCTATGTATTAGTGTATTTTATTAATAAAATTAATATATATTTATTTTAAATACAGATCTAGCATGAGTAAAGAAAAATTTAA
>APFE030962794.1:26244-40859 GCA_000404065.3 Pinus taeda | reverse complement strand
TTTTACATTTTGGCCTTTTTTTCATTTTTTTTTTGCAAATTTGCTCAAGCTTAGTAAGGATTTGTTGGAATTGTAGATTTGGGTTGTGCAATCTGCACATTCTAATTGCCCTAGGTTTTTTAAATATGCATAATCTAATTGCCCTAGGGTTTTTAAAGGCATTGAATCCAGTTATGCATTCAAAAATACAATTTAAAAAACAAAAAATTACAATCTCACAAGGAATTATATCATTAAATTATGAGAAAAGAAGCCAAAACGTAGAACAATTAAAGTGTGTCATTATAGTTATACTTGATTGATGAGAATTTTGACCATACGACTTATTTCATGTTTAATACATTTTAAGAAGATGTTGATCATTGGAATTAAAAATAAGTGAATTAATGAAATAAGGTGGAAATTTATCTTACTAAAAAATAAGTTTACAAAAACTATAAAGTTTGTCAACTTTTTAACTTCTTCGATGTTAGTAATTCAAATGACATTTATGGCTAGCAAACCTTATCAAGGTGGTTAAGAAGAAACATTTTACCGAGTCAATGTATATAACTTGAACATGATTGTAGCTTATATGTTATATGGACACTGCATATATCTTTGTGCTAAGTTGTTTTAATTGTTATTCATAGATGATCTTTTTCCAAGGCTCTAGGGTTAGATTATTTGGCATGTGATTGTTGTAAATATTATCACTATTTAATATTTTGGTATATGAGTTTCCTTTATTGTTATAATGCTATAATGGGGTTATTATCTTACTACCTTTGGTTAGGGAATGTTTCTTAGTTTATATTATAAGTTTTGCAAGTTCAATATTATTAGAAATGACCTATGATAGTTGGACACACAGTTGTACAACACTGCTTATAAAAGATTATAGTTAAAGGATCATTAAGTGCTAATGTATGTGGAGATAAACGTTATGTCCTCCTTGACAATTTATTTTAGGGAAAAGTATATACTTCATCTAAAATGTTTTGGAAAACATTATTTTGATCAAATTGGTGAGGTAAAAAAGTCAAAATTTCAGATTGTTTATGAATCTTTTGAGGCTATAAGTTGATTTGAAAACCCTCAAAACCATTTTGGCATAGAGGAACTATGCCCTTGGAACATTCATCGAAGAATCTAGATGAAAGTTACACCAAATTTCCTACCAAATATACTTCTGAAAACTTAAATGCCAAAAGAGGTCCATTTCAGATAAAGGATATCCTATGCTCCATTTTCGACTCCATATTTTGGAGGGAACTTTCCTAGAACTCACATATTTTGTTTCATTATTCTTATATTAAGTTTACGAAAGTTCTTTTGATACTTTTACGTGGGAAAGAGTTCTTTCGAGAGTTTTAAACATTCACAAGCTGTGTTAAAGATAATGACAAGTGTATAACACTAATTGTTTGTCCATAATTATTTATGTAGAAGGAATAAAGTGACGAGAGAACATAGTACTAATTATATAAATCCATGCATAAAGATCTGCAAGAGCAAATGAGACCAACACCAATAAAACTAGGCCTTCAAGCCATCCCACTATGGGAGAATATCAAGAGAACTTCAAAGATGTTGTTAAAAGTACGTAACTAAATCAAATCTAGAGGGAAAAGAAACTTTTACCTTAATAAAAACACTTAGAATGTGGAAGAATAAAAGTTGTTACAAAACCAATCTCCGATACTTTTCCCCTTGATTAATGGAATGACACCTTGATGTTGAACCTAAAACTTCCAAATTGGGCTTAAAAGACTAGATAATATAGTGGTTGAGAAAAAAGATTTAAATTGTAATAAAGTAGCAAAACAAAAACTAAACAAAAAAAGAATCCCTCACCAATATTGTCGAGTATGTGTTACATTCTTTCCATGACTAGTTCCAAGCATTGTTACATTGCATCGCGTGTAGTGGGCGGGTCATGGGGGGGTGGCAACCCTCCTGCTGGGGGGTTTGCAGGGAGAGGTAGTCCCCCCTACATGGGGTCCGGGGGCAATGCCCCGAGATTTTTTTTATGCGGACCCAATAATGGTTGGGTGGACCTAAGGATGGTGGGTGGGCCTATCCATGGTCTTTTTGCATGGTTTGGGCATGATGGTTTTCCCTATGATATTTTATATATAATGCATTGTAGCATTGAAAGGAATATAATGAAAAATCAATTTGGTTTTACCAGTTTTGGGTTCCAGGAGAAAATATTTATGTATATTTTTTACGTTCTCGCCATTGTATATTTTTTTTTTGTAAGAATTTGTTTGCAGGTAAATTATGCACAATGTTAAAATTTCATCTGGTATCAGAGCTATTTTGGCTTTAAGGGGTTGCCTTTCGGCTGAGGGGTTTGTTGCTCGGGCCTGTGGTATACCTTGTTACAATAGAAAATCTACGGGATCATTTCTTGCAGTGAAAGGAGATGGAAAACAATGGAAAGATAGAGATCGAGAAGTTCAATTGATACAATTTTGAGTTGTGGAAGCTCAATATGGAGGATCTCTTGGTAGACAAAGATCGATGGATTGTTGTAGATTTAGGCACAATACCAATAGGGATGTTGACAAAAGACTAGGTGAAGTTAGATTAGAAGGCAAAGAGCATAATACAATTATGTGTCTTAGATTCAGAATTGTTGAATGTATCAGAGGAAGCTACGACAAAGGCTTTGTGGGACAAGTTAGGGAATTTGTATCAATCTAAGTCCCTAGTGAAAATTATTCCTACAGATAAATATGTATACCCCAAGGATGAAGGATGGAGACAAGGTAACAGAGTATTTAAATGCCTTCAATACTATGATGAGTCAGTTGTTATTTGTTGATATTAAAATTTTAGATGAAGATAAGTGTACTAGTATGTTATGTTCTCCACCAGACTTGTGGGATAGTATGGTTGTTTCTATAGGTAACAGTACAACTACCTTTAAGTTTGATGAAATCGTCTCATACTTGTTGTCAGAGGAGATGAGACAAAAACTATGGAGAGATAGAATGGAGATGCCTTGTTTGTAAGAGGACGGTCCCAAAACAGAAATATAAATAAGTCCTCAAGTGGGAGATATAAATATAGAGGGAGATCTAAATCTATAGGAAAATCGATAAAGGTATGCTAGAAATACGAAAAAGAAAGGACCCTACAAAAAGGATTGTATATCTAAACTCTTGAGAAAGGAAAGGAATATGATGATGCTCCTTTTGCAGAGGAAAAACTACCTCAAATGAAGGTGGGGATGTGTACTTGGCCTCTTCTTCAAGTATGCATGTAGATCATGAGGCATGGTTGATTGAATTAGGTGCATCCTTTCATATGATTCCCCATGATAGGGAGTGGTTTTGCGAATATAAGAAATATGATGATGGTGATGTCTTCCTAGGTGATGATAGGAAGACCAAAATCATAAGAAGTGGAAAAATCAAGCTGAATTTGCAAGGTAGAAGGATCATAACACTTATTAGTGTTTTTCACATTCCTTGATTAGCCATAAATCTAATTTCTTTAAGCAAGATGGATGCTGTAGGTGTAAAAACAATGTTTGGAAAAGATACCTGCAAGATGGTTTGGGGAGCACTGGTATTGATGAGGGGAGTTCTAATCAAAACTTTGTACAAGTTTTTGGGTAGCACTGGTATTAATGGGTGCAACAATTCTATGGTTCCTGAGAGTGGAGCAGAAAACCTTGTAGTGTCTAGTGAAAAGACTATGTTGTGGCATCAAAGACTAAGACACATTGGAGAGAAGGGCCTTCAAATATTGCATGGTAATGGTATGATACAAGTTATGCCTAATTCTCTTTGGATTTCAATTTCTGTGGACATTGTGTATATGGGAAGCAAAATCATGTGAGTTTCCCCTTTGATTCTAAGAGGGCGAAAGGGATATTAGAGCTTATGCAAAATCATGTATTTGGACCTGTGTTGGTTCCATCACTAGTTAAGTTTGTGTATTACATCTCATTTATAGATGAATTATCGAGGAATGCATGAATATATTTCCTTAGGAAGAAATCTAAAGTCTTTGATAGGTTTAAAGAATTTATGGCTCTAGTGGAAAATTAGATAGAAAAGAAGATTAAGGTGTTGAGGAAAGATAATGGTGGAGAGTTATGCAAGGAGGAATTTGAAGAGTTCTATAAGAAGTGTGCTATATCAAGACAAAATAATACTCCATACACAACTAAGCAAAATGGATTTACAGAAATAATGAACAAGATGCTGATGGAAAAGACAATACACATGCTTAGTGATGTTGGATTAGGTAGGAATTATGGGTAGAGGTAGTGGATACTGCATATTACGTGTTTAACAAATCACCTTCATCAACATTGGAGGATAAGACTCCACATGAGGCTGGTTTTAAACCATCTCTCTCACATCTCAGGGTATTTGGTTGTGATGCATATATACATGTTCTAAAGGAGAACAGAACCAAGTTGGATATTAAATCTGAAAGGTGCATCTTTATTGGGTATAAGCATAGTTTAAAAGGTTACAAGCTCTGGAACCCTGTTATGCAACCAGTTCACAAAATAGAAGAAGATATAGATCAAAGACTTCAAAATTAACATCTTCGAGGGGGGAACCTCCTTTATATTTCACAAATGAACAATTATTGGATGATTCAAATGACAAAACCTCCATTCTATATATAGGAGTCTAAGGGGTCACAATATAATCAGAGCCGACATAATCATATTAATGTAAGGGCACAACAATAACAATAGTGGGCTCCTATGTGGCACAATAATAAGAATATGGGGACAACATGGGCATGACAATAAAAATAAGGGGCTATAATGACAATAACAATGAGGGAATACACTAGTATTATAGGGACCTAACATGCCCTTCTCCCTCAAAAAAGTTTTGTCCTCAATGATTGAGTAGTTATGGATGCTTCTGTATAAAATTCTTATCCTTCCATGTGGAATCTTCGTGGGTAAGTTCTTCCACTTGATGTCATACTCTGAAATTGATCGATTTCGTAGCTGTCAAGTGCTTGTTTCTGTGACTGCTTCATGTTCAAATATGATTTTTCCTTCCTCGTCAAGTTCTGGTAATATTGTTTTAACTAGGAGCTTGTCACATATAACCTTCTTTAAGCATGAAACGTGGAAAAATGAATGAACTCGGGAAGATGCAGGAATCTCCAATTTGTATGTCATAGTACCAATCTTTTGTAACACCTTGTACGAACCATAATACTTTGGTGATAATTTATTATCCTTCTTAGCTTGCTTGAGGGACATTTGTTTATATGGCTGTAGTTGTAGAAATACCCAGTCGCCTACATCAAAACTTTTTTCACTGCGATGTTGATCTGCCCGTTGTTTCATTCTATCTTGTGCCAAAGTGAGGTTATATTTTAAGAGTTGGAGAGCTTGTTGTTGATTTTCGATGTTATCTTCCACTGCTTGAACCTTATAATTTTCTCTTAAAGATGATGTGATGGATGATGGATGATATCCATAAATTTCCATAAATGGGGTCATTTTTTCTACAGTATGGAAGAAAGTGTTATAACACCATTCAACCCTAGGAAACCACTTGACCCATTCTATTTATTTATCAGATATAAGGCAATGAAGATATCCTTCCAAACATTTGTTTACTATCTCAGTTTTCCCATCAGATTGAGGATGATAAGATGAGCTATGAGCTAACTGGGTACCCATACAAGACAATAATTCTGTCCAAAAATTTCCAGTGAAAATGGGATCTCTGTCGCTTACAATAATATTTGGGTTTCCATGTAGCTTTTGAATTGTTTCCATAAATGTAGTAAAAAATACACTGGCTTTAAATGGATGAGATAAGGTACAAAAGTGTGCATACTTGGTAAGTACATCAACTATCACCATGATGACACTATTTCCTTCGGACTTGGGTAAACCTGTGATAAAATCCATTGAAACCTCCTCCCAACGTTGACTTGGAATGGATAAAGGTTGTAACAAACTTGAGGTCTTAATTGTCTCAACTTTATTTTGTTGGCAAACCAAACATTCCTCCACAAACTTTTGAATATCATATTTAAGGCCATCCCAAAAAAATCCTTCTTAACCCTATGGTAACTTTTTAAAAATCTTGAATGGCCTCCTAAGGGAGAGGTGTGCAATTCCAAAAGAATCTTTTGTTTGAGTTGGGAATTCTTACAAAGGTATAAGTGATATTTATACCATAACGAATCAATTTTTCCAGCTAAATGTATTAGATGTAGTGGGATCTTGCCTCAAATTTTGAATGAGTGTCAACACTTCTTCGTCATTCTTCCGTTCAACCCTTTCTTCGATTATTCAATCTAGTTGGATAATAGAAATGACACAAAGCAATGCTTCCGCATCCTCATCCTTTCTTGAGAGTGCATCTGCAATAAATTCTTTCTTCGCTTTTTTGTAGATGATTTCAGAGTCATAACCCGACATCTTTGTGACCCATTTTTGCTACTCTTTTGAAGATAATATTTGTTCTAAAAGTATTTAAGTCTATCATTTTCTATTTTTACCTTGAAGTGTCTTCTCATTAGGTAAGGTCTCCATTTCTTAAGTGCATGTAGTATTGCCAACATTTCCTTCTCATAAATAGCTTTGTGTAAGTACTTTCCTTTGATTGGACGAAGTTCAAAAGAAATGGGTCTTCCTTCTTGCATTAAAACAACACCAATTCCATTTCTTGAGGCATCACATTCCACAATAAAGGTTTTTGTGAAGTCTAGCGTAGGTAAGGCCAGTGCTTGGCACATTGCCTCTTTAAGATGTTCAAAGGCCTTTGTTGCTTTTGGAGTCCAAGAAAATGCATCTTTCTTTAGTAATGTTGTTAGGTGCTGCTATTCTCCCATAATTCTTAACAAACTTGTGACAATACCTTGTCAACTCGAGAAATCCTCGCAAATGCTTTATGGATGTGGGGATTTTCCATTCCTTAATGGATTTAATTTTTGTAGGGTCTACCTTAACACCTTCATGAGATACAATATGACCCATATATTCCACCTCCTTACTGCAAAGAAACATTTGGAGGTTTTTGCATATAATTGTTTCTCCTCCAATATTTTGAGCACCCTATCAACATGTTTAACATGATCATTCCAAGAATTGCTGTAAATTAGTATATCATCAAAAAATGCAAACACAAGTTTTCTAAGGAAGGGTTTGAAAATGGAATTCATCAAAACTTGAAATGTAGAAGGTGCATTGGTAAGGCGAAAAGGCATGACCAATTCATAATGAACCTCATGAGTTCTAAATTATGTTTTCAGAATCTCTTGAGTCTTCATTCTGATTTGATGATATCTTGAATGAAGATCCAACTTGGTGAAGTAAATTTCTTCATGTAATGCATCCAATAATTCATCAATGATAGGAATGATAAATTTATCTTTAATAGTGAGCTTATTGAGCTCCCTATAATCTCGACACATACACCATGATCCATCCTTTGTGTGCACCAAGACTACTGGAGAAGAGAAAGAACTTTGACTAGGTTTAATTATATCAACCTCTAGCATTTCTGCAACCATACATTCAATTTCACTGTTTTGGGCATATGGATATCTATAAGGCCTGATGTTTGGAGGGACACTTCTTGGAATCAAGTGAATAGCATGATCATGAACAAGAATAGGTGGGAGGCCTTTGGGAGTCTCAAGTACCTTGGAATGATTTTCCAAGGCCTTTCAGAGCTTTGGAGAAAAATATGATTTCAATGTGGGAACCTCTAGTGAACATAATTGTGCAATTATTCCCTGTTGTTATTTATTTAGAAGCTTTGTCATGCCATTAGAGTTGATTATCTTTCATGGTTTCCCTGCAATACCCGTTAATTCAAATTCCTTTCCTTCCCAAAAAAATTTCAAGAAAAGTTCTTGAAAATTGAAGGCTGTTGTACCCAAATATTGTAGCCATTGGATTCCTAGTACCACATCAACATCACCCATTGGAATGGAAAGCATTGGACTATCCAATACATATTATCCTATGTATAGCTTGATATTATGGCACTTTCCAGAAAAATTTATGGTTCCTCCATTTGCAACCATCACTTGACACTCTGGTGCTGGATATAAAAAGAAATTCAATTCTTTGGCTATCTTATAATGAATAAAATTATGGGTACTACCCGAATCAATCAACAATATTACATTTTTCTTCTTGATATGTCCTTCTATCTTGAGAGTTTGAGGAGTGGTAATTTCTGCCAATGCATTACAATATATGGTTGGATTAATTTCTTCTTTATATAGGGTTGGTTCCTGGTGTATATCCTCTTCTTTTGATGTTTCTTGTTCCTTTTCTTCCTCCTCTTCACAATCTATGTAAAATAATTTATTCTTAACACACTTATGACCTTTAGTGTATTTTCTATCACAACTGTAACAAAGTCATTTTTCTCTTTTTTTCTTCCAATTTTTGTGGTGTCAACCTTGTAGGTTGTGGTAGGTTATGGGTAGCAACACTTCCATCTTTATAGTTGTGAGTGGTAGGCTTCCTTCTTGCCATAAATTTTCTTTCAATTTTTCTTGCCAGCCTGAATGGCTTCTCCAATGAATCAGGTTCCCAAAGGCGAACCTCATGTTGGATTTTATGCTTTAAAAACCCTATACCATACAAACTAATTGGGCTCTAAATATAAAGTTGCAAAGCGTACCTTTTGTTTGTGTTTCACATTATGAAGTTCAAAATATTGCTCCATTTGTAGTATCCATGTTACCGGATCCTTGCCATCAAAACTTCTCATATTGATATTTGGAATATGGTGGATCTTCGATCTAATGTTAGTCTATGAAATCATGATTAACATTTATTTTGTTCTCATCATAAGTTTCATCTAATACCTTTTTGCCATTAGGAAGCATTTCTTGTAGCAACTTTGTTAAACTTTCCTTGAAACCATCCATGTCTGCTTTTAAACCATTCTTAAAATATTCCATATTAGCTTTCATGCCATCCATATTAGCTTTCGTGTCATTCTCTAAAACTTCCATGTCCAATTTTAAGTTATTATTCAAACCATCCATATTAGCTTCCATTTCATTTTTGGTTACTCTTTGTGAGAGCGAAATTTGTTGCACTTGGTCTCGTAATTTTGATATATCATGTTGCATTTCTTCTTCTTCTTCACGCGTCATAGTAGAGATTTTGGGTTACTTAATAGGTGTTTCCATTTTCTTTCTTAGGGGCATCAATTAATGGTTATTATGCCTGACTATGCCGTTTGAGTCACTTCAAACTATTTTTTCAAACAAACATATGCAAATTTTAAAATCGCACACACCTTTTTTTCGCTTTGTAGGAGCTCGATATTGAATCTGTTGTATCTCTATAATTTCGGATATCCAAGGTCTAAAATTTCTTTCTTTGGTATCCCTATGATTTCTCTTTCCAACCCCACAAGTGTGATCAAGATTGGATTCTCCAACAGAGAGTTATTCCTAATCTCCCACGATGATCTGATTGAAGATTAGTTCAGTAGAGGGAACTTATACGAAGTGCCACGTGTTAATTTTTCGACCTTCGGCATTGAAAATAATATTCGTCAAACTAAAGTCCATACCCTTTCAGTCCCTATTTACGAAATTTTAATCCGATGCTCATAGAGAAAGTGATGAAGATTTTCCCAAGATCTCTTATTTGAGATGGAATTCGGTAGCCTACAGAAACCATAAATTCCTTATATCATATATCCGAAAATATAGCGTTACAAGATACGAAATTCGGAAACTAGGTTCATCAAGGTTTCATCTCAAATGGGTTTTAATTTCAGCTTCTCAACATTCGTAGAAACAAATTTATAGCGAAAATTCCATGATGAACTATTTGAAGCAACGAAACCATAGAATCCAAAGCTCTAATACCAAATGTTATGCAACCAGTTCAAAAAATAGAAGAAGAGATAGATCAAAGACTTAAAAATTAGTCTCTTCAAGGGGTAAAAATCATTTACATTACACAAATGAACAATTCTTGGATGATTGAAATGACAAAGCCTCCTTTCTATAAATAAGAGTCTAAGGGGTCACAATATAATTAGAGCCAACATAATCATAATAATGTAAGGGCACAACAATAACAATAGTGGGTTCCTATGGGGCATAATAATAAAAATATGGGGACAAAATGGACTCAAAAATAACAATAAGGAGCTATAATGATAATAACAATGAGGGAACACACCAGTATTATAGGTACCTAACAAACCCAAAAATAAGGAAGGTGGTGTACAATTGTGATGTGGTGTTTAGAGAAGTAAAAGATGTTATTAAACATGAAGTAGTACCAAAGGAAAAGGAAGAAGAGAATATAGAGTTTGATCTGAAGGAGGAAGAATGAGACTCTATAGAAGAATAAGAACTAGAAGAGTAAGAGCCACACTTTCCAATTTTGAGGAGCTCAGTTCGAGAGAGAAGGCATACAGAGAGGTAGAGTCCATCTAATTTCTGTTCAATTTTTTCTTTATCTATTACTGACGATGATCCCAGAACTATCGTGGAGGAAATGGATTTAGAGGATGGAAAAATCTAAAAAAAGGCCATGGTTGAAGAAATGGAAGCCTTGGACAAAAACAAGGCTTGAGATCTAGTGGAGTTGCTGGCTAGAAGGAAACCCATTGTCAAAAAATGGGTATTTACGAAGAAGATGAATGCATAATAGAAAATGGATAGATATAAAGCTCGGTTGGTAGAAAAAGGTTATTCCCAGGTGTTGGGAATTTATTTTGGTGATATTTTTTCAGCTATTTTTAAGTTAGCTTCTATTAGATTAATTTTATTTATTGTTGCTACTTTTGATCTTGAGGTAGAATAGATGGATGTGAAGACAATATTTCTTTACGGGGATCTAGAAGAAGAGATCTACTTGAAGAAACCAAAAGGATTTGCGGTGAAGGGTTAGAAATAAATTGTATTCAGGCTAAACAGGTCTCTGTATGGGTTAAGTAATTACGAAGCACGTGGTATAAAAAAATTGATATATATATGGGGACTTGGCTTTATAAGGAGCAAAGCGAATCACTATGTGTATTTTAAATTAATTGGTGATCGTGTTATTTATTTGGTCTTGTATGTGGATGATATTTTGCTGATTGGAAATGACAAGTAAATTATTGAAGATTTGAAAATCCAATTATCTTCTAAATTCGACATGAAGGATCTTGGAGTTGCAAAATATATTTTGGGCACGCAAATTAAATGAGAATGGTAAAAGAGGAATCTCAAGTTGAACAAAAGGAAGTATGTTGAGAAAATATTTCATAGGTTTGATATGCAAGATTGTAAACCTGTGAAGGTTCCTATTATTGTAGGTGCAAAGCTATCTGCTGAAAAATGTTCCAAGACATAAGAATATGAAGAGGGCATGTTTCGTGTTCCATATAAGAGTGTGGTTGGTAGCCTAATGTATGCAATGTTATGTATGATTCTATACATTACACATGCAGTGGGGGTATTGAGCATGTTTATTTCAAAATCAAGGAAGGAGAATTGTACAACAGTGAAGTGGGTTTTCATGTATTTGCATGGCACTAGTGATTATGGTTTGTGCTACAAGGAAAGACTACAATTAGACAAATTGTTGGACATACGTGGCATTGTTGATGCATACTAGGTTGGAGATCGGGATCAAAGAAGATCTACAAGTGGGTATGTGTTTAACCTATTTGGAGCAGTAAGTTGGATGAGCAAGAGACAGTTTGTAATGACACTTTCAACTACAAAGGCTAAATACATGGAAACCACTCATTCAAGCAAGGAAGTAGTTTGGTATTTTGTTCAGGTATGGGGTTGGTATAATGAGTTATAAGAATAGATTGTAACATTCAAAGTGCCATTTTCTTGGCAAATAACCTTGCTTATCATTCAAAGACAAAACACATTGATTTTCAATATCACTTCGTGAGAGATATGGTTGAAGACAAAAGGGTGTTGCTAGTATTGGTGGACATTTTGAAGAATGTTGCAGATGCATTGGCAAAGCCTGTGAGCATTGAGAAGTTTTCTTGGTGTAAGAAACAATGGGTGTTGAAAGTTTGGACCAATGACTATGCACTTCTGCAGCCCCATGTGTGGAAAGAAAACAACAAGTGGGAGAATGTTGGGCATGTGTTATCTTCTTTCAATGACTAGTTCCATGTGCTAGTACATTGTGTTGGACGCAGTGGCGGTGTAGACACCTGTATGGGGTTCGGGGCAGTGCCCCTAGATTTTTTGTTTTATGCAAACCCAATAATAATTTGGTAGACAGAAGGGTGGGGGGAAAACAAAAGGATGGTGGGTGGACCTAATGATGGTTTTTTTCCATGGTATTTTGTATACAATGTATTGTAACAATGGAAGTAATGTAATGAAAAATCAATCTAGTTTTCCCAGTTTTTGGTTCCAGGAGAAAACATCTACATATATTTTTTTATGTTCTCACCATTGTATTTTTCTGTTGTAAGAATTCATTTGTAGGTAATTTTTGTACAAAATAAAACTTTTAAATACAATAAATCTAATTAAAAAATACATTATAAAAAAATCACATAATTACAATGATGATTAAAAATACACTCATTATTATTGTATTAATATAAAAGACATAATGATAACAACAATATAAAAAACGGCCAACCCAAAGAATGTTAAGGATAAAGACAACTACTGAAGAATGCTCACAATCATCTTGGCTCAGACAAAAATGATCCTTTACTCACCTTTCTCTCCCTTAACTCACTTGAGAGGGAACATGGAGTGGTTATGGAAAAAAAAAATAGTGAAAAGGAATGGTACCACTTTCACCCAAAGGTACAACAAAGATAATAAGAAAATCCCTTCTTAAGATGGAAAGATGACTTGAAAAGATTCAAAATAAAAAAATGTTTAGGTTTACCTACGGAAAGAGAACCCACCCTTTTCAAACACTTTAAGTATATCTCGTAACATGAATGGAGAACACTTGTTTAAATATGATATTAGAATCAAAGTGATGTTCAGTGCATGAACTTACAAAAAAAACCATGAGAAGGAAAAAATAAAAATAGCGTTCATCCCCAATGCACATTCCCGAAAATGAGAAAAAGTTAATGACAAGACCAAGGAAGGGGAAACGGTTTAAAAACTGTACTTCTAAAGTGAGAGGGGGAACTCTACTAGATATATATTATTTATTTTCCACACATGGTTTCCAGTTATATGGTCCATTTTATGGACGAGTGATCTAATTAATGATGGAAAGACAAACCATATTTTAATATGCATAGCACAAACAATGGAGTTTTCAAGACCTTGACTTAGTTGGCTTTGATGAGGCTTGAGTTGGCACATGAAGGATGGGAAGGTTAAATTTGTTTTCAATGGATTTAATTTAGTATTACCATATTTAAGAGATGATGATAAGTCAATGGATATTGGAAAAGAAAAGAAAAGAAGAAGGAATGGCATTTATAATGAGGCTAATATTTATATATATTAAGTTAATTTTATTTCTCAAATCGTTGTGTAGAATAAATAAGACCGTATAGCTAACATTTCCTATTGCCAATTTAATTATTGAATTTTGACTACATTTGAATAAGGGCTACATTGTAGATACTCTTACTTAGCGAGTATAGTTAAATTAAAGTGAAAAACAATAAATACATACATGAATAGATAAACAAAGCATTTTTCAGCAGCCATACAGTATTGATAATGACTTCGTACTTATTGTCTCTGAAAATTGGATCTAAAATCCCAGAACCATACTTCCAAACCAAAAAATGTTTCTACTTTATTACAGTTAGAGAATATTGAAAAAATGGTAAAAATATGTTGTTATGTTGCATTGGAAATAGGCTAACTATATATATATCAAATTCTATTTTTACACTATTACATTTACTCAAATACATTCAAATATGCAAACAACACAAATATATCTGAATATACTAAACATGAACAACAAATATATGTTCTACACAAGTGAAATGAACGCTCAAGAAGAGATTTTTATCAAGCACAATAAACGAACTAATAAATTAAGAAAATGTTGAAGTTGTAATGCTTTCTGTAATAAAGGCACAATTACATTATTAATTTTAGGTGATATAATTTTTAATAAAATTGTAATTTTTTGTTTTAAGATATTAATTTTTATTTTATTTTAGGCAAAATTGACTTTATCATTTCTTATAATTACAATTGAGAATAGAAAGAGATATTCAAATGAAATGTATTCATCAGACTTCTATGCATAGGTCCTTGTATTTAAATACGAGAGAATATTTATAAATTTTTCATCTTCTTAAAGAAAAGATAAAATTAATTTACACATGGAAAGAAATTGGAATTATCGAGCACGAAACTTGGGGTTGGAGAAGCATCACATCATATCAGCTGCAATTTGCTAGTGGTGATAAAGCCCTGGTACACAGAGTTGTCTTGCATTGCCTAGTCCAAGCTTTTGTGGAAAGATTCGCTTTGAAACTTGAAGTGATATGTACGAAGATAATATTAATCCAATTTGAAAATACATTTAATTGTTTTTATATGTTTAATATGAAATCATGTAGAGTTATATAATTAATGTAATCCCTTTATAATTGTAAATTTATCATACATCAATAAAATTCAAATTAATTAATGCAAATTTTCATTTTTTAAAAAATTATAAAAAA
>APFE030962794.1:0-21705 GCA_000404065.3 Pinus taeda | reverse complement strand
GCCTCTCAATACTTGTCTATAAGCTAATTATAAAATTTATTTATTCCACAGAAATATTTTTTTTAATTATTTAAATATATTCTAAACTCTAATTTTCCTTAATTATAAATGCAATTTTTATTTTTTTACCAAGAAGATAATTATATAGATATAGATAACGATCTATAAACTTAACTTTGATTTTCAATTTTGAAATTCTTAAAATGATAATATTTATTGTTTGATTTTCAAACCTAACATATTTTTTATATTTAACATGTATAATTTTTTTATGTAGAAAATTTCAAATAAAAATAATCAATTATACAAATAAATAAAAATTAGCGAACTAAACCAAAACTAAATTATAATATTTTATTATTTTAAAATAATTTCATATGCACATTTAAGATCTAGATTACTCGAATCAAATTAGTCAAATAATGTTTTAAAATTTATGATTTCTTTATGTTTTCTTTATTTTAAAAATCAATATTGCAAACCTAAGTCAGAGTAAAAATTTCTATATATACTTCGCATTTGTGCAGACTAAGGACAAAATTCAGCATGATCACAATTTATAGGTTGAGAGAGATTTATAACCGCAAATACGATTGCATCCATTACAACTATATTAATTTTAACTTACAACTATTACAACTAAGTTAATTATTAGTGCACTCATTTCTTTTCCTAAACAAGTGGATATTACTATGAGCGAAGGAATCATGTTATTAACTCTTCAATCAAATTTATAAAATATACATTTCTCAAAAATATCAAATTCACCAATTTGAGTTGCACTTATTCATATAAAAAAACTATAATATTTATTAAATCAAATATAAATTTCTTATGTTTAATCAATTTATTATTTAAATTATATTTCTAATAAATTATTATTAAAATTATAACATTGAAAATTTAAATCATATTAAAAACTAATTTTTAAGTTACCAAATTATAAATATAAGAATATTACTATTTCAACCGCAAGTGGAAAATAACCCTTTTTCAAATTTATACACCAAAACACTAGAAATGCAATGAGAAATTAATCCACACTACTCTTAATTACCTATTCAAATTTAATTAGTAATCAATTTTGGTTTTTTTCTTTAGAACTATCAAATACTTACAATTATAAAATTACATATCATTATTGATATTTACGTAAACTTTTAAATTTCCAGCTTTAAGGCTCGATGGAGATTTAGGGCTTGATTGAGCTCCTAACATGAGGTTACACAGGAGCTCGATCGACAGTGTTTTAATGCTTGATCAAGTTGTTTTTTTAGTGCTCGAGGAGCTCAATCGAGCACATAAATGACTTGATCAAGCCATCGTACCCAAACATGACCCAACTCCATGCTTTCATCCCTACGCGGAGTTGACACATGTCCCTCTTAAAATAGAAATAAATTATTCTCTAATAGAAAAACAATATTGGTTAATAAAAAAGAATATGCCATGCATGTTTAGTTAGTTGCCCATATGACGTAATATCATTTCGTGTAAAGTATTAAGAAGTAAAAAAAATGTGTAAGATGTTTAAACCTTGTACTTTTCAAAAATATTTTAAGAGAGGATTTAAATAAACTATTTAAAGGTTTATGTTAACTAATTTATGTTGATATATATATATATATATTGTAACCACCTCCTCCCACATTTATCCACTTTTACTGGCCTACAAGGGTAAACATCAACTGAAGGCTACTATGATGTGACTCAACCTCCTAAGTACAATTTAGGAAGTGGAATTGACAAAATGAAACCTTACTAACCTTCCTCAGGAAGTACAAGACACCCAAGAGCCAAACCACCACTCCCAGTGCCAAAACCCTGAGTTGGAATGCTCATAGAATGCTTTTTCAATGACCTCAGCTCCCAATTGCATGCATGAAAATATCTCCATGCAATTGAGGCTTCCAACTACATGCATAAGCCTACCAGGTAGTGGTCGTGACCTAAATTCTTTAGTTCAGAGGGTGTGGTCCCAGATTCTAAGCCTAAATTCTAGGCCAGCCTCCAGACCACTACCCAGAACTCAATGAGACTTTCCAAAATGATAAATAACATCAAGACAAAGTAATTCATACAAAACTTGATCAAATACTTGACCTAAATAGGCATAACCATGAAAGGCATTTCATCAAACATATTGAGAACATGTAATCTACAGGTCATGAATGCATATATGAATATAGGGGTATGATACTTGTATGAGAATCATCAGAAAGGTCTAATGCCCTCTCGTAATAGTTGCAATAACATTTGTTAGCTCATGCATTCAATAACCATTCATCAACTAATCAAAACAAATCAAGAGTCATAACTAGAACCTGTTATGAAACCATGCTTATAATCAACATATAACTAGAATAATAACCATGATAGAAAAACCATCAAAGCCACATAAAAAAAGTAAAAATATTCATGAAATACAATAGGAGATATCTTATTAACATATGAAAAATCCAACCAAGTCAGGGAATTCCACGTACCACTCGACCATAGATTGAGGTGAACCAAATCTTTCTTTTAGCCAATTAGCTTGGTGTCATAT
This sequence comes from Pinus taeda, assembly GCA_000404065.3. Taxonomy (NCBI): domain Eukaryota; kingdom Viridiplantae; phylum Streptophyta; class Pinopsida; order Pinales; family Pinaceae; genus Pinus; species Pinus taeda. The sequence continues at coordinate 19,157 of APFE030962794.1, read as the reverse complement.
TACAAGCATGAATGTGGGACTCAAGACAAAAAAAAACCAGGGCTTCCTAGAGATGAAACCACCTCCATCCTTAGGATTTACTGCAATCCTAGCAAAACTGGTCAAGGGATCACTAGGCCCAAAATAAGAACACAAATAACCAGAGCTTCTCGGAGATTAAACCACCTCCACCCTTAGGATTTATGACAATCCCTCTAAAATTGGTCAAGGGATTACTTAGGCCCTATGGTAATTTTCCTAAGACCACCTTACTCAGTTCCAAAACCATTCGACAAACCAAATATCAACCAAATAAAGAACCCCATCGCACCATGGCGATCTAGAAATGGAAAGGCAAGGCTAAAACCACTGTCATACCTAGAAAAACCCATGCTAATGACAATAAAAAAATACACACATGCATGTACCATGCATTCAAAGAACCGCAAGGAAATACATGCAACTTGTTACCTGCAAGTATAACTGCTGAAGCTGCTTGATCCAACTTTTCCTTGCTTTTCCCTTGCTTTCCTTGTTCTTCCTTTTCCTTCCTTTTCTTGCTTTCTTCTCTTGGTGCTCTTCTGTCTCTAAAACTAATTCCAAAGCCAAATTGACAAAAGGCTAGACCATCCAAAAACTCAATTAACAAAAGATGTGAATTGATCCTCATAAGCCTTTTTATTATTGAGGTCTCTGTTTTCTTCAATTTCCTTCTCATGCAAACCAGTGACCTTTCACCTTCCTTTTCTCCTATTTTACTTTATTTTTAAAAATAAAATGCCAATTAATGTCTCTCTGCCTTTGCCAATGACTTGCCAATTTCCCTTAGCTACAATAAACCAAATGAACATTCACTAGGATGTTTTTCCCTACATTCATCTTGGAATACGTGTCCCATGACCTTGGTCCTATTTTTTCCTTTATTAACTTTATTACATGAAATTTTAACTCAAGGCTATTACAAGCCCCTCATCCTTAGGGGACCACCATTCTCCATGTTCTATGACACCTATGACCTGAAAGACTGCTGAAAACCAAAACATACTACCCATGGAAATTTATAACTTATCTCGATAGTATTTACAATGAACAATCCCACAGAATTAAAATACCGACATGACAAACATAACAACATGAAAACCATATCGCTTATTGGAGCTTTATAACACAACTCAACCATTAAGGGATTTTTGAGGTCTAAAATGGGCCTCCTAAGAAAAATGTACAACCAAATCAACTTTATAAGAACCAATAGGATTCAAGATGATGATGTCAACCATGGGGGATGATTCACCATTTTTGGAGTAAAAAAGTACAAAGATTAAAAAATAATAAAATAATAAAACTACTTTTTCAACTTATCTCCATAATTCTCATTTTTCATGTATTTCTCATTTTTCATGTAGTAAGGTCCATTGAAAGTATGCAACATGGGTACTCCTTGGATGAGGAATCAAATTATGCATCCAACGAGTGTTTCCACTCGAAATTTGAGTAAACCCTTATGGAGATAAGTTGAAAATACGAGTTGAAAAAATAGTTTTGTCTTTTTTCCCTCTAAAATTTGATGATATAATGTAATCTTGTTTTATTATTTCTAGTATTATTTTATAATTTCCTTAGGAGGCCCATTTTAGACCTCAAAAATCCCCTAATGAATTCATAAATATGTACATATACCAAAACACCTTTGCCTTAACTGAAAAAGATGAAGGATACATAGTTCACATCTTGTCAACCATCTCCCATGTAGCTTCATTGGGCCCAAAATGCTTCCACTACACTTTAACTTGCTTGTTTGCTTGGTTCTAGAGCATGAGTTGTTTTTTCTTCAAAATGCACCAAGGTTCCCACTGGAACTCTCCTTCTGAATCCACCTGCAATGGAAACCAATCAATCACATTATCAACATCCTTCACATGTCTTTTAATCAATGAAGCATGGAAAAAATCACGGAATTTCAAGGTCAGAGGCAGTGCAAGTCTGTAGGCCACTAGTCCAATCCTCTCAAGGATCTCATAAGGCTCGCAATATTGAGGTGCCAACTCAGCACATGATCAAATCATCAAGGAGATCTTCTTGGGATTAATACACAAATACGCATGCCCCCCAACTTGAAACTCCTTAAACACCCTGTGTTGATATGCATAGCTCTTGTTCATGTCTTGTGTTTCCTTTAGATACTTCTTGATAACCTAAATTTCCTATTCCATCTTTGTCAACATGTCTGGTCTGATCAATACCCTCTTCACTGGATCATTCCAGCAAATGGGAGTATTACAACCCCGCTCATAAATTGCCTCAAATGTACTCATCCTCAATGATTCCTGATACCCATTGTTGTAAGGAAAGTCAACCAATGCAAGATACTATTTCCACCTCCTCTATTGGTGCATAACATACATCTTCAACATGTCCTCCGGAATCCTGTTGATTCTCTCTATATGTCCATCTGCTCGTGGATGATAATCTTTACTATAGGCCAACTTTGTACCCAAACCTCCAAATAACTCTTTGGAAAACCTAGAAGTTAACTTGGAATCTCTATCTGATACATATTCTTAGGAATACATTGCAACCTCACTATATCCTTGATGAATACCTGAGCTACCTCGCTAGCTAAATAAGTAGACTTAACCACTATTAAGTGAGCTACCTTAGTCAACCTGTCAACCAAAACCATCATGGAATCATGTTGTATAGCTTTTCTTGGAAAACATGTGATGAAATCCATGGAAACGACCTCCCATTTCCACTCCGGAATCGAATTTGGCTGCAATAGACCACTTAGATTCTTGTAGTATGCTTTAACTTCTCAACAATCCAAGCACCTTGCGATGAACTCAACTACCTCTTTCTTTAGATTCAACCAATAGTACAACTTCTTCACAATTGTTAGTCTTCTAATATCCCAAATGACCTGAATATGGATTAACATAAATTTCCCTCAAGATAAGCTTCTTGAGTTCACTATTGTCCAACACATAAACCTTGTCCCTAAATCTCACCAAATCGTCTTCCGTGAGATGATAATCCACTTTCTGTTCACCTATACCATGTTACTATAACCCGTGCCTAAGCTCCCTGTACCTGTCATCCTATTGTCCTGCCTGTAAGATATGATGCTGCAAATATGTCCCATATGAACTCATAGTTGCTATGTGATTTACCTACACTCTTCTGCCAAGAACATCTACAACCCTGTTCTCCTTACCCTTGATGTACCTTATCTCGAAGTCAAACTCACTAAGAGTAGCGAACCATATAGTTTGCCTAACATTAAGATTAGGTTGGTCAAACAAGTAGCTGATCCCGTTGTGACCACACATCAACACAAACCTCCTACCAAGAAGATAATTCTTCCACATATTCAATGCATGAATGATCACTTCCAACTCCAGATCATGCATCACATAGTTTTGCTCATGCTCATTCAGTTTCCTTGACTCGTAGCATACCACCTGCACCTCATACATTAGGACTCCACCAAGTCCTCTCTTGCAAGCATCTGTACATACCACAAACTCTTTATTTGGATCTGTAATATTTAGAACTAGAGTGTTTGTAAGCAACTACTTCAATTGCTCAAAACTAGCTAGACATTCCTTTGTCCATTCAAATTTCTTTCCCTTTCTATGCAATGATGTAATAGGATAGAAAATTCGTGAGAAGTTCTTGATGAACCTCCTGTAGTAACATGCTAATCCCATGAATGATCTGACCTCATCCACATTCCTAGGAGATGCCCATTCCATGATGACTTTTATCTCTTCCGGACCACTGCTATGCATTCCTTGGAGACAACATGTCCCAAGTAATATACCTATGTCTGAAACAAACTACACATACTAAGCTTGGCATACAATTGATGTTCTCTTAGAAACCTCAATACTTCTGCTAAGTGTTCGACATGCTCTTCCCCATTCTTATAATATATCAATATATCAACAATGAATACAATCACAAACTTTTCCATATAGGGACGGAACACACTATTCATCAAACACATGAAAGTAACTCTTATTAACATATGCAAAAGCCAACCAAGTCAGGGACTTCTACATACCACCCGACTATAGATTGAGTTGAACCAAATATTTCTTTCGACCAATCACCCTTGTGCCATATTCCAAGCATGAATGCGAGAATTAAGACAAGAACAACTAGGGCTTCTCGAATATTAAACCACCTCCACCCTTAGGATTTACCGCAATCCCCCAAAACCGGTCAAGGGATCACTAGGCCTAAAATAAGAACACAAATAACAAGGGCTTCCCAGAGATTAAATATCCTCCACTATTAGGCTTTACCATAATCATGCCAAAACCTATAAAGGGATTACTAGGCCTAGAAAAATCTTGGATGCCTCATAATTTCTTCACCAATAGCTTGAGGAATTTACTTGTCTCCACCCTCAGGATTTACTACAGTCCACCAAAACTGGTCAAGAGATTCCTAGGCCCTATGGGAATTTTCCTGAGACCACCTCAAGTGGTTCCAAAACCATCCGAAAATCCAAAGCTCAACCAAATAAAGAACCCAATGACACCATGACTATTCGAAAATGGCAAGGGAAGGCTAAAACCACTATCATACCTAGAAAAACCCATGCCAATGACAACAAGAGAACCAAATACACACATGCATGTACAATGCATTCACAGGCTAGCTAGGAAATCACCCATGCTATCTGTCACCTGCAAGTATTCCTGTTGAAGCTACTTGATCCAATTTTTCCTTACTTGTCCATTTCTTTCCTTGTCCTTCCTTTGCTTACTTCTCTAGGTGCTCTTTTCTCTTTGAAACTAATTCCAAAGAAAAATTGAGAAAAAGATAAACCAACTTGAAAGCTCAACTAACACAAGTTTTCAACTGATCCTCATAAGCCTTTTTATTATTTAGGCCTCTATTTTATTCAATTTCCTCTATTTTTCCTTCAATTTCCTTCTCATGCAAAACTGTGACCTTTCACGTTCCTTTTCTCCTATTTTCCTTTATTTTCATAAATAAAATGCCAATTAATATCTCTTTTCCTTTTCTAATACCTTTGCTAATTTCCCTTAGCCATAATAAACAAAATGAACACCCACTAGGATGTTTTTTTCCAACATCCATCTTGGAATATGTGTCCCATGACCTTGGTCTTATGTTTGTGTTTTTTATTTAAATTTTTTTAATGAACTTTACACCACCCCGCCCCCCCCCCCCCCCCCCCGCCCCCTCTCTCTCTCTCTTCATCTTGATATTAATATGGAATGTTTGTGGCATCTATGAAATAGTTGTATATGGTGTTATAGATTCTTTTACCTTTTCCAAGCATATTTTTAGATGATTTTTGCTAGAAATCCAATAATTTTTTTTTGGAATGGTAGATTTGACTTAGTGCCCTAGGTTTTTTTTATAAAGATTTTGACTTTGTTGATACATTTAAAAATGCATTTCAAACTATGTAAAATAATGGGCTCACTAGTAAATAATTGTACCCTCTGTTTTTTATCAAAAGACACTACCACTTTGAATTAATAAATTAAGATTTAATATAAATACATATAGAGCATTTTAAGAGAAAGTGTTTTTCGTTAAATGCACTTTCTTCCTATTACAAAAATGACATATTTTTTCAATCGATATTGTTTTATAAATGGCTAAATGTTACATGTTATTATAAAACATGTAAAACTTTGTTCATAAAAGAAAATAGAAAATGAATAGAAAAACATAAGAATATGCACACACATATACACACAATTGGAATGTTTTAGAGTTTTATAAGAAACATATTTTACATTTAAAAATATAATTTAAATGAAAAAGCATTGTGATTTTATCCAAAATTATTTCACTATGGTTGAATTATAAAATCAAATCATCTTATTAGACCATGCCTATTAAACTTGATGATATTTTAATGTTTTTTTAAATATAGGTTAGAGAGGAAGTATACTTTGACTTTTCGTATCTTTAAATTTAATTATATTTTAATAAATACATAATTCGTATTGAGGACTTGGTGATTCACTCATAGAGCTTAGGGGTGAAGTATACTTTTGACTAATTTATTATTTAATTTTAGTGGTATTATATTATAGGGTATTATTTTAATAAATGTAAATAGTAGAGTGAGAAGTTGGATTATCTACATTGTTAGTATATGAATGTCATTTATTAATATTGTAGATATATAATTTCTCAATTTACTAACTCTCAAAACAAATGTAATTAATATTGATGATTTTACTCATAAAGATTATGGATGAAATAAATTTTGTCTTTGTTTGTTGCGCTGTGAGGCTCATTCTACAACCCAATATGAGCACTATTTTGCTCGTCCTCAACAGGTGAATGCATGAAGATGGGTTACACTTTTGGGCCAAATGTGGTGATGAAATTTCAAGTTTTTTCTCTTTTATTAAATTTAAGCCCTCAAAATTCATATAAGCATTGTGAATTTTGATTTGGAGTAAAAAGACAAATTTTGGAGAATTATGTTGTTGTCCTAATAATACTTTTTGCAAAATATTTAGTGTCATATAATATATCAATTTTCCATTAAATAAAATGCTTGTCCTTGCAAATTTTCATATATCTTAAGAGGTATGCATGTGTTCATGTAACATAACTAAGTCTAAAATGAGTATATATATTAGCATGATATACATGGAGAGAGTTAAGTTTTTCATATTAAAATTTTATCTTTTTATGCAAAATTATATATATATTTTTATTATTTTTCGATGTTGGTGAAGTAATATTTCATTTGCATTTTGTAGACACATATGTTCACATAAGGTTTTTTTCAACTATTTACATAAATTGGAAAACTAAGAGTACCCTTTTGAAGATGACTCGTAAACGAAAATAGTGGTATTTTTTGAATTTTTTTTGTTTTGTATATCTTATTATATTGATTTTTTATTCAATCTCTTTAAAATTGTTAAAGAAAAATTCATTCATTATGTTTAAAAGAAATTAGATAAAAATATCATATGAATTCAAAAATGTCAAACTCATATGCTATTGGATAGAGGGTTCCTTCCCGAATCCAACATGATCAATTCTGCCACTTAAAGACAAATTATGCTTGGAGTCCACTATGGTACGAAATGGTGTTGCAGAGAAATTTGTAGAAGAGGAGCTAAAACTTTGCTTTTTAGGCCCTCAACAACTCAATCTAGTGTTTGAAATCCAAATTTCAAGTAGCTCAATCGAGGGTTTAAAAAACCCTCGATTGATCCCTTAATGTAGTTAAGTAGAGGATGGATCGAGCTATCATAAATATATTAACAAAAAAAAAACGAAGCCTCTCAATACTTGTCTATAAGCTAATTATAAAATTGATTTATTCCACAAATATTTTTTATATTATTTAAATATATTCTAAACTCTAATTTTCCTTAATAATAAATCCAATTTTATTTTATTTTACCAAAAAATAATATAATAATATATGGATAACAATCTATAAAAAGACTTTAACTTTGCTTTTCAATTTTGAAATTCTTAAAAATGATAATTGTTTATTGTTTTGATTTTAAACATAACATATTTTTATATTAATCATTATATATATATATATATATATATATATAATATATATATATTATATATATTATATAATTAATTAATATGTAGAAATTTCAATAAAAATAAATCAAATTATCATGAATAAATAAATAAATAAAAATAACGAACTAAACCAAAACTAAATTTTAGAATATTATTATTTTAAAAATAATTTCATATGCACATTTAGATCTAGATTACTCAAATTCAAATTAGTCAAATAATGTTTTAAAATTTATGATCTCTTTATTTTAAAAATAAATATTGCAAACCTAAGTGAGGGGTAAAAATTTCTATATATACTTCGCATTTGTGCAGACGAAGGACAAAATTCAGCATGATCACATTTTATAGGTTGAGCGAGATTTATAATCGCAAATACGATTTCATCCATTACAACTGTATTAATTATAACTTACAACTATTACAACTAAGTTAATTATTAGTGCACTCATTTCATTTCCTGAACAAGTGGATATTACTATGAGCGAGGGAACAATGCTATTAACTCTTCAATCAATTTTATAAAATATACATTTCCAACAATATCAAATTCACCATTTTGAGTTGCACTTATTCATATAAAAAATTATAATATTTATTAAATCAAATTGATAAATTTTCTTATGTTTAATCAATTTATTATTAAAATTATAACATTGAAAATTTAAATCATATTAAAAATTAATTTTTAAGTTACCAAATTATAAATATAAGAATATTACTATTTCAATCGTAAGTGGGAAATAACCCTTTTTCAAATTTATACACCAAAACACTAGAAATGCAATGAGAAATTAATCTATACTACTCTTAATTACCTATTCAAATTTAATTAGTAATCAATTTTGGTTTTTTTCTTTAGAACTATCAAATACTTACCATTATAAAATTCACATATCATTATTGATATTTACATAAATTTTTAAATTTCCAGCTTTAAGGCTCAATGGAGTTTTAGGGCTCAATTGAGCTCCTAACTTGAGGTTAGACTGGAGCTCGATTGAGAGTGTTTTAATGCTCGATCAAGTTGTTTTTTAGTGCTCAAGGAGCTCAATCGAGCACATAAATGGCTCGATCGAGCCATTGTACCCAAACGTGACCCAACTCCATGTTTTCATCCCAACGTAAAGTTGACACATGTCCCTCTTAAAATAAAAATAAATTATTCTCTAATAGAAAAACAATATTGGTTAATAAAAAAGAATATGTCATGCATGTTTAGTTAGTTGCCCATATGACATAATATCATTTCGTATAAAGTAATAAGAAGTAAAGAAAAATGTGTGAGTAAGATGTTTAAACCTTGTACTTTTCAAAAATATTTTAAGAGAGGATTTAAATAAACTATTTAAAGGTTTATGTTAACTTAGAATTTATGTTGAAATATATATATATATATATATATAGTGTAACCACCTCCTCCTACATTTACCCACTTTCACTGGGCTACTAGGGTAAACATCAACTAAAGGTTACTATGATGTGACTCAACCTCATAAGTACAATTTAGGAAGTGGAATTGACAAAATGAAACCTTACTAACCTTCCTTAGGAAGTACAAGACACCTAAGAGCCAAACCACCACTTCTAGTGCCAAAACGCTAAGTTGGAATGCTCATAGAATGCTTTTTCAGTGAGCTCAGCTCCCAATTGCATGCATGAAAATATCTCCATGCAATTAAGGCCTCCAACTGCATGCATAAGCCTACCAGGTAGTGGTTGTGACCTAAATTCTTCAATTCAGAGGGTGTGGTCCCAGATTCTCAGCCTAAATTCTAGGCCAGCCTCTAGACCACTTCCCAGAACTCAATGAGACTTTCCAAAATGATAAATAACATCAAGACAAATTAATTCATACAAAACATGGTCAAATACTTGACTTAAATAGGCATAACCATGATAGGCATTTCATCAAACATATTGAGAACATGTAATCTACAGGTCATGAATGCATATATGAATATAGGGGTATGATACTTATATGAGAATCATCAAGAAGGTCTAATGCCCTCTCATAATAGTTGTAGTAACATTTGTTAGTTCATGCATTCAATAACCATTCATCAACTAATCAAAACAGATCAAGAGTCATAACTAGAACCTGTTATGAAACCATGCTCATAATCAACATATAACTAGAATAATAACCATGATAGAAAAACCATCAAAGCCACATAAGAAAAGTAAAAATATTCATGAAATACAATAGGAAAAGATATCTTATTAACATATGAAAAAGCCAACCAAGTCAGGGAATTCCATGTACAACTTGACCATAGATTGAGATGAACCAAATCTTTCTTTCAGCCAATCACCCTGATGTCATATTACAAGCATGAATGTGGGACTCAAGACAAAAAAAAACTAGGGCTTCCTAGAGATGAAACCACCTCCATCCTCAGGATTTACTGCAATCCCACCAAAACTAGTCAAGGGATCACTAGGCCCAAAATAAGGACACAAATAACCAGAGCTTCCCAGAGATTAAACCACCTCCACCCTTAGGATTTATCACAATCCCTCTAAAATTGGTCAAGGGATTACTTAGGCCCTGTGATAATTTTCCTAAGACCACCTCACTCAGTTCCAAAACCATCCAACAATCCAAATATCAACCAACTAAAGAATTCCATCACACCATGGCGATCCGGAAATGGAAAGGCAAGGTTGAAACCACTGTCATACCTAGAAAAAACCATGCTAATGAAAATAAAAAAAATACACACATGCATGTACCATGCATTCAAAAAACCGCAAGGAAATACATGCAACTTGTTACCTGCAAGTATTCCTACTAAAGCTGCTTGATCCAAATTTTCCTTGCTTTTCCCTTGCTTTCCTTGTTCTTCCTTTGCGTTCCTTTTCTTGCTTTCTTCTCTTGGTGCTCTTCTGTCTCTGAAACTAATTCCAAAGCCAAACTGACAAATAGCTAAACCATCCAAAATCTCAACTAACAAAATATGTGAATTGATCCTCAGAAGCCTTTTTATTATTGAGGTCTCTATTTTCTTCAATTTCCTTCTCATGCAAACTAGTGACCTTTCACCTTCCTTTTCTCCTATTTTACTTTATTTTTATAAATAAAATGCTAGTTAATGCCTCTTTGCCTTTGCCAATGACTTGCCAATTTCCCTTAGCTACAATAAACCAAATGAACACTCACTAGGTTTTTTTGCCCTACATTCATCTTCGAATACGTGTCCCATGACCTTGGTCCTATTTTTGCCTTTATTAACTTTATTACATGAAATTTTAACTCGGGGCTATTACAAGCCCCTCCACCTTAGGGGACCACCGTTCTCCATGTTCTATGACACCTATGACCTGAAAGACCCTTAAAACCAAAACATACTACCCATGGAAATTTATAACTTAGCTCGATAGTATTTACAATGAACAATCCCACAGAATTAAAATACCAACATGACAAACATAACAACATGACAACCATATCGCTTATTGGAGCTTTATAACACAACTCTTTGCAATATATACAATAAAAACCATTAGGGGATTTTTGAGGTCTAAAATGGGCCTCCTAAGAAAAATGTACAACTAAAATCAACTTTATAAGAACCAATAGGATTCAAGATGATGATGTCAACCATGGGGGATGATTCACCATTTTTGGAGTAAAAAAGTACAAAGATAAAAAAATAAAAAAATAATAAATCTAGTTTTTCAACTCATATTTTCAACTTATCTCCCTAATTTTTTACTCAAATTTTGAGCAGGATTACTCATTGGATGCAAATTTAATTCCTCATCCAAGGATTACCCACGTTGCATACTTTTGAATGACCATGTTACACGAAAAATGAGAAATACATGAAAAAATGTGATTGGAATAATATTTTTTCATGTATTTCTCATTTTTCGTGTAGTACGGTCCATCGAAAGTATGCAACATGGGTACTCCTTGGATGAGGAATCAAATTATGCATCCAATGAGTGTTTCTGCTTGAAATTTGAGTAAACCCTTATGGAGATAAGTTGAAAATACGAGTTGGAAAAATAGTTTTGTCTTTTTCTCTCTAAAATTTGATGATGTAATGTAATCTTGTTTTATTATTTCTAATATTATTTTATAATTTCCTTAGGAGGCCCTTTTTAGACCTCAAAAATCCCCTAATGAATTCATAAATATGTACATATACCAAAACACCTTTGCCTTAACTGAAAAAAAAAAAAAAAAATGAAGGATGCATAGTTCACATCTTGTCAACCATCTCCCATGTAGCTTCATCGGGCCCTAAATGCTTCCACTACACTTTAACTTTCTTGTTTGCTTGGTTCTAGAGCATGAGTTGTTTTTGCTTCAAAATGTACCAAGGTTCCCACTGGAACTCTCCTTCTGAATCCACCTGCAATGCAAACCATTCAATCACATTATCAACATCCTTCACCTATCTTTTAAGCAATGAAGCATGGAAAAAATCACAGACTTTCAATGTCAGAGGTAGTGCAAGTCTGTAGGCCACTGGTCTAATCCTCTCAAGGATCTCATAAGGCTCACAATATTGAGGTGCCAACTCAGCACATGATCGAATCCTCAAGGAGATCTTCTTGGGATTAATACACAAATACACATGCCCCCCAACACGAAACTCCTTAAGCACCCTGTGTTGATATGCATAACTCTTGTTCATGTCTTATGTTTCCTTTAGATACTTCTTGATAACCTACATTTCCTATTCCATCTCTGTCAAAATGTCTGTTCTGATCAATACCCTCTTCATTGGATCATTCCAACTAATGGGAGTATTACAACCCCGCCCATAAATTTCCTCAAATGTACTCATCCTCAATGATTCCTGATACCCATTGTTGTAAGGAAACTCAACCAGTGCAAGATACTCCTTCCACCTCCTCTATTGGTGCATAACATACATCCTCAACATGTCCTCCAGAATCCTGTTGACCCTCTCTATATGTCCATCTGCTCGTAGATGATAAGCTTTACTACAGGCCAAATTTGTACCAAAACCTCCAAATAACTCTTTTGAAAACCTAGAAGTTAACTTGGAATCTCTATTTGATACATCTTCTTAGGAATACCATGCAACCTCACTATCTCCTTCATGAATACTTGAGATACTTCGCTAGCTAAATAAGTAGACTTAACCACTATTAAGTGAGCTACCTTAGTCAACCTATCAACAAAAACCATGATGGAATCATGTTGTATAGCTTTTCTTGGAAAACATATGATGAAATCCATGGAAACGACCTCCCATTTCCACTCTGGAATCGAATTTGGCTGCAATAGACCACTTAGATTCTTGTAGTATGCTTTTACTTCTTGATAATCCAAACTCCTTGCGATGAACTCAACTACCTCTTTCTTTAGATTCAACCAATAGTACAACTTCTTCACAATTGTTAGTCTTCTGATATCCCAAATGACCTGAATATGGATTAACATAAATTTCCCTCAAGATAAGCTTCTTGAGTTCACTGTTGTCCGACACATAAACCTTGTCCCTAAATCTCACCAAATCATCTTCCTGTTCACCTATACCCTGTTACTATAACCTATGCCTAAGCTCCTTGTACCTGTCATCCTATTGTCCTGCCTGTAAGATATGATGCTGTAAATATGTCCCATATGAACTCATAACTACTATGTGATTTAGCTACACTCTTTGGCCAAGAACATCTACAACCCTGTTCTCCTTACCCTTGATGTACCTTATCTCGAAGTCAAACTCACTAAGAGTAGCGAACCATCTAGCTTGCCTAACATTAAGATTAGGTTGGTCAAACATGTAGCTCATCCCGTTGTGACCACTCATCAACACAAACCTCCTACCAAGAAGATAATGCTTCCACATATTCAATGCATGAATGATCACTTCCAACTTCAAATCACACGTCACATAGTTTTTCTCGTGCCAATTCAGTTTCCTTGACTTGTAGCATGCCACCTGCACCTCCTACATTAGGACTCCACCAAGTCCTCTCTTGCAAGCATCTGTACATACCACAAACTCTTTATTTGGATCTGTAATATTTAGAACTAGAGTGTTTGTAAGCAACTACTTCAATTGCTGAAAACTAGCTGCACATTCCTCTGTCCATTCAAATTTCTTTCCCTTTCTATGCAATGATGTAATAGGATAGACAATCCGTGAGAAGTTCCTGATGAACCTCCTGTAGTAACATGCTAATACCATGAATGATTTGACCTCATCCACATTCCTAGGAGATGCTCATTCCATGATGACTTTTATATTTTCCGGATCCACTGCTACACATTCCTTAGAGACAACATGTCCCAAGTAATTTACCTATGTCTGAAACAAACTACACATACTAAGCTTGACATACAACTGATGTTCTCTTAGAAACCTCAATACTTCTGCTAAGTGTTCGACATGCTCTTCCCCATTTTTAGAATATATCAATATATCAACAATGAATACAATCACAAACTTTTCCAGATAGGGACGGAACACACTATTCATCAAACACATGAAAGCAACTCTTATTAACATATGCAACAACCAACCAAGTCAGGGACTTCCACACACCACTCGACCATAGATTGAGTTGAACCAAATATTTCTTTCGACCAATCACCCCTGTGCCATATTCCAAGCATGAATGTGGGAATTAAGACAAGAACAACTAGGGCTTCTCGAATTCTAAACCAGCTCCACCCTTAGGATTTACCACAATCCTGCCAAAACTGGTCAAGGGATCACTAGGCCTAAAATAAGAACACAAATAACCAGGGCTTCCCAGAGATTAAATAACCTCCACCATTAGGCTTTACCATAATCCTCCAAAAACTTATCAAGGGATTACTAGGCCTAGAAAAATCTTGGATGCGTCAGAATTTCTTCACCAATATCTTGAGGAATTTACCTGTCTCCACCCTCAGGATTTACTACAGTCCCACCAAAACTGGTCAAGAGATTCCTAGGCCCTATGGGAATTTTCCTGAGACCACCTCACGTGGTTCCAAAACCATCCGACAATCCAAAACTCAACCAATAAAGAACCCAATGACACCATGACTATTAAAAAATGGCAAGGCAAGGCTAAAACCACTGTCACACTTAGAAAAACCCATGCCAACAACAACAATAGAACCAAATACACACATGCATGTACAATGCATTCACAAACTAGCTAGGAAATCACCCATGCAACCTGTCACCTGCAAGTATTCCTATTGAAGCTACTTGATCCAATTTTTCCTTACTTGTCCATTTATTTTCTTGTCCTTCCTTTGCTTCCTTGTTTGCTTCTCTAGGTGCTCTTTTCTCTTTGAAACTAATTCCAAAGAAAAACCGAGAAAAAGATAAACCAACTTGAAAGCTCAACTAACACAAGTTTTCAATTGATCCTCATAAGCCTTTTTATTATTTAGGCCTCTATTTTATTCAATTTCCTCTATTTTTCCTTCAATTTCCTTCTCATGCAAAACAATGACCTTTCACCTTCCTTTTCTCCTATTTTCCTTTATTCTCATAAATAAAATGCTAATTAATACCTCTTTTCCTTTTCCAATGCCTTTGCTAATTTCCCTTAGCCATAATAAACCAAATGAATACCCACTAGGATGTTTTTCCCAACATCCATCTTGGAATATGTGTCCCATGACCTTGATCTTATGTTTGTCTTTATTAATTTTATTACATGAACTTTTAACCCCTCTCTCTCTCTCTCTCTATAAATATATATATAATATATATATATATTCTCTCTCTCTCTCTCTCTCTCTCTCTCTATATATATATATATATAGAGAGAGAGAGAGAGAGAGAGAGAGAACCACTACAGATTCATTGGATCTGTCATGGGATGAGAGGGTTGCAAATTATTTTTCAAATTTTGCACTCTAAAAAAAGCTTGCACTTGAAGAAATTTGATCCCTCTCAGCTCATGTTAGAGACAAGCTTAAGATGGATATATACTGGTATTATTACTAGTCCCTAACTTGTTAGGGATGCAGTCAAAGTGCATTGAATCTATATTATTTTCTTATGCTTTTAACAATTTTGACCAAGGTTTCGGGAAAATACTGAATTGCAATTTTAACCAAAGTTTCGGGAAAACGTTGAATATTTCTATTTCCACATAAATTCAAAAATAATCTTCTAATTTTCTGGAAATTTTATTTCTAATTTAATATTGGATGAGTGAGATCCAATGAGACATAATTCCCCAGATGGAGGGTGATTTATTTTCTGTATTTATCAATACCTAGTAAATCATTTCAAAATAAAAAAAAGACTAATTTTCTCAGTAGCCATTTCATCGATGAATGCTTTAACACTGACCACTATTATGCCTTACACTACTACTGCTCTTCCCATTCCATCGATGGGTTGTATATGAGTGCTCTGACACTGACTATTGTTATGCCTAACACTATTACTATTTTTCCCATGCCATCACTAGCATGGTTTCAGGTCCTTTACATAGGAAAGGGGAAAAGCTCCATAAAATTGATACATTGTGCCAAGTACTAAGGAAAAAATGAGGGGGTGGAGGGGCTCCTCCACACTCCTAAAAATGTATCAATGTTTAAGTACTATCCATAGATAACAAATCATTAATCAATGTTTAATTCTATTTCACTTGAGACATATGTATGAATGTGAATTTTATGGTTTTTTCAAATTATATTTTAAATGTTATTTATTATTTAAGCTCGTGTGGTCTATTAATTTTATTTCTATAAAATATTTCATTGTGGTTCCTCCACATCTCTACACTCTACACAATAAAATCAACCTCACTCAAAAAATAGAAAATTTTCCAAGATGCAATGCACACAATATTCTAAATGCATATCTTCTTGGTACGTAAATGCTAGGTCTAAATCTGAATATTTGTGCTTCAAATGTGGTTTAACTGTTATATATATATATATATATAATAATTGAGAATAATTAATATTATTATTATTAATGGAGAAAAAGGTTACATTGGTGTAACTTTCTCCCAGTTTAGGAATAGTTTCCTATATTATGGGGTGGGTGCAAATTAAATTTCCTAGTATTGTATAAAGATGTATATTGATTGATTAGGGTAATAGAGTGAACGAGAGAAATTCTCAGTTTTGTGAGTGTAGTCCCAGGTGCAGGCCACACCTGAGACTAATCTCTTCTTTTCAATTCAGTGATATTTAATCTTGGTATCAGAGCTCAGATTGAGTGAGCCGGATCTTGTCACCTGTAGGCTGAAGTGCCTGTAGAAGCAGCTTGCCTGGTGGCGGAAAATGCCTGTGTGGCTTGAAGTGCCTGTGTGGCTGTGTGTGACCGGAGCTCAATGCTCGATTGAGCAGGTGGACTGCAGAAACCTGGCTCGGACTCGGAATTTTATTTTATTTTATTATTTTTATATTTTATTATTTTATTTATTTTATTTTATTTTTAATTTATGTATTTATTTATTTTTTTTTTTGAGCAGAAAGGTCGATTGGCGCGGATTTTGAGGGACAAATCGCGCTAAAGAGCCAGAAAGCCTGATTAGCGCGGATTTTACCGGGAAAATCGCGCCAATTAAATTACTCTAAGCGATTTTTAATTAGCACGGTTTTTTCGCTCGAGGTAGCGCCAAGGAGATCCCTGAACAGCGTGAACTTCGTTTGGCGGTTTGCAAACGGAGCAGATCGGTGGAGGTGCAGATCAGTCTGGGAGAAACAGATCGGGAAAGCGCCAGAGGAGATCTGCGGGAAACCTCGACTTCGTGTTGGCGATCTGCAAGGAGAGCAGGATCGGCGAAGTGGTAGATCAATCCGGGAGAGGTGGATCGGATCAATTGTGATTAGATCATTGTTTCGGCTGTGTTGGAAACGCCGAAGTTGCTCATTGGAGCGGGAGTGCCAAACACTGCAGATTGGTGGCAGAGGTGACAGATCGATCTGGCAGGTATTGTTTTTGCTGTTGTTGTTAAGTAGATTCACAATGAGTAATACGATGGAATCTTACCTTAACGAGTCTGGTAAACTCAACTGATCTAACTTCACGAACTGGAAGTTTAAGATCCAGACTCTGCTCGAAGGTGCGAATGCTTGGGCCATAGTGACAGGCAACGAGCAGAAGCCGGCAACAACCACACAGAAGGAAGACTGGGAAAAACGAGAAAACAAGGCCAAAGTCCTGCTGAAGATGTCTGTGAAAGACAATGTCATTGCACACTTCAGAGATTGTAAATCGTCCGCCGAGATCTGGACGAAAATCAAAAATGTCTATGAGACCCAGAATACAAACAGAGTTTTGGCTCTGAAAAGCAAGCTATTTTCGATGAGGATGGATGAAAGGGAGTCTGCTATTGCATTTGTAGGACGAATTAAGGATGTTAAGGATGGATTGGGGGCCATTGGAGTGGCAGTGGCTGATGAAGACCTTGTTGCAATTACAATGAATGGAATGCGTGATGATTTTCAAACCTTCATCACTGGAGTCTCGGCAAGGGCGAAAGCACCCACGTTCGATGATCTCACTGCGATCTTGCAGCAAGAGGAATATCGAAGGCAGAACCTGAATCTGAACTCCCAAAGTGACGATCTCGCGTTGGTGGCAAAACGACGACCATCTAAAGGAAGGCAGTCACAGCAGCAATCAAAGCAAAGAGGAGGAACAACACAAAAGAATCCGCATTCTCAGAAAGGTATGCTTGCAAATCATTATGAAAAGAAATGTTTTTATTGTGGAAAAATGGGTCATATACAGAGAGATTGTTATCATAAGAAGCAGGCTGATGAGGCAAGGAGGAGACAGGTAAATCCAAAACATAGAGGATATTTTGTTGAAGAAGAAGACTTTAGTCATGAATTTCGACTGTTCACAGTCGACTGTGCCCTTTCAACATCAAATGAAGATGACATCTGGTATGTCGATTCCGGAGCATCCTCTCACATGACAGGTAATAAGGAATTTTTTGAAAATCTTGAAGAAATTATAAATGGATCAAAAATATATCTAGGGGATGATAATGGATATCAGATTAAAGGTCATGGGGTGATTTCAGTTAAGTTTCCAAATGGAAAAATTAGTCACCTTTCAAATGTTTTATATGTACCCGAAATAAAGAAAAACCTGATATCTGTATCCATGATGGCTGATCAAGATATGCATGTCGAATTCTTCAAGACTCACCGTGTGATAAAGGATTGCAGGAATCAAATTGTTGAAACAGGCATGCGAGTTGGAAGCCTATACAGGTTGGATGCAAAAAGTATATCGAAGCAAGCCATGGTTGCAGGAGAGTCGACAGCTGAACAACTCTGGCATCAGAGGTTTGGTCATCTGAATTTGCAGGATCTTATGTTGTTACAAAAGAAAGGTATGGTCGAAGGTCTCCCCATCTTTTGTAACATTCAGTTAAACTGTGATGGTTGTGCCTTAGGAAAGATGCACAGAGAACAGTTTCCTGTGCATGATAGGAGGAGGCAAACATAAATCTTAGAACGAGTGCACACTGATGTATGTGGTCCCATGCAGACAAGGTCGCTAGGGGGAGCGTACTATTTTTTGTTATTTACTGATGACTGCACTAGGTATTCTTGGGTTTATTTTTTAAACAAGAAAAGTCAGACTTTCCAATATTTTATAGAGTTCAAAACCCTGGTGGAAAAACAGTTTGGAAAAAGT
>APFE030962787.1:0-15530 GCA_000404065.3 Pinus taeda | reverse complement strand
AGGAAGAAACATGATGAAAGGTAGGAAATGATGTGTCCTACATCAGTCAACACGAACCAGACAAGGATGATTTTGTTTTTTGAAGAATCATTTGAGCTTTTGGGTCTAAACAACAGAGGGCATGATGAAAGGATATGTAGGATTGGCTGATAGAGGAAACAAATAGGAACCCTTGAACAATAGAAGGCACGACAACAGTTTTAACTAGACAACACTAGACTCATGACCACTACAGAGTGTTTAAGATACGAAGATGCAATTACATCAGGGTATATAGGCTAAAACTGGTAGGTTGGTAGGGTTAATACTAAGAGGCTATCAAAACAACGGTTTATCTGAGGGAGTGCCATGTTCAAGGGGACGAATGCTGCCAAACCATGCTTTCGAATACAGGATACAGTTGTTTTTTCCACTTTTACCCGTCTGATTTTTTAATGAGTATAGATGGGTAAACTCATTGATCTTTTCATGTTTAGAGAGTCTGAAAAGGATCGCAAAAAGAACGAATCTTTTCCCTATCTGATTAGTTTAATGAGTCTAGACAGGAAAACTCATCGATTTTTTAATCTTTTAAGAGTCTGAAAAGTGTCGCAAAAAGAACGACTCTATATCTTGTCTGTGTATTTAAAGAGTCCAAACTAGACAAATCGGTGGTCTTTTCATATTTAGAGAGTCTGAAAAGATCGTAAAGAGAGACTCCATGGTGGTCCCTTTGTCATATTTGTTAACTGGGTGCGACAAAGGGTTAATAGTATACTCGTATCGGTTACTTTTCCGTATTTAATCTATTGAACCCGGATAAAGAGAAACCATTTTCCAATAGATGTCAACCTCATTTTGTTACGAGTACGAGGCGACAGACTAAACTCGTGTTTTGTTGTGACACTTTAACGAGCTCAGTAACAAAAACTCGAGATTTTTCATTTTTTAACGAGCAAGAAAAAAGTACATGAAAGAATTCTCAAGTCACCTTTAGCATGTTTAATGAGCAGCAAGACACAGCTTGGGATTTTTTTCAGTTTAAAGAGCAAGAAAAAAGTGCCTAAAAAGGATGCTTCGTTGGTCTTTTTCAATTTATGAGTTGGAACAAGATAAAAAAGAGGTGCTCAGAGCATCGTTTGCATATATTTAACAAGTGCAAATGATGAAAAACTCGGGGATGTTTATATTTTTTAAAGATCGATAAAATATCCCAAAAAAGTGCTTTACGGATTGTGGTATGGATGTTTAACGAGTCCTACTACAAAAAACTCAGAGATTTTTTTTTTTTTTAAAGATAAATAAAATATCCCTAATAGTGCTCTATCCGTCTTTGTAGTAGTTTAATGAGCCCAAAGAAGAAGACTCGAGGTTTTTCAGATTAACGAGCCCAAAGAAGAAGACTCGAGGTTTTTCATATTAACGAGCAAGAAAAATACCATAAAAAGAACACTCGATCTTTCTCGATCTCATGCTTAAAATTAGAAGGGTCTATGCCATGCATTTCCTCATAAAACCAAGGAGAAACATCGCGGAAGTCCCTAAACGGGTAGGTGAAGCTCACAATTTCCTCAGGATTGTGTTTGGCTCCACTTTGTATGTTTTCCACAATGCCTGTCATGATAGAAACATCGGGGAGCAATGTTTGTGAAATATTGCCCATGTTTCCTTCTGAGTCCAAAAGTTGGATAGTCGTATACGGTGAGGAAACGATTTCATGTGTGTCCAGTGACAGTATTTGAAGAGGCATCATGTCCGAATCAGATGTCAAAACATGATGGTGCGAATCCTCCCAAGGTCGCTCTTCTAACCTCGTGATCTCTTTAATAACTTCATCCCTTGGTAGGACTTGATTGAGTAGATCAAAAGAAAGAGCAGTTATGGGAGGGGAAATGGTACTGTTGGCCGAAACCAAAGTGACCGGAGATTCGGATGCAATTTGAATGGCTTCACAGGCCAATTCAACTGGTGACAACAACATTTGTACTTTGTATGTGTCAATGTCTGAAGGAGCTGGTTGGATCCATGGATCGGTCTGTTCATGAGGAATAGATGAAAGCATATTGACCATCTGTGAAGCCTTCGGTGGCTGAAGAGGGAAACAACCCATGAGGGAAGAAGCCTTCAGTAGACTAGTACCTACACTGATGTAATTGTCAATTCCACCTCCTACTAGGGGTATGGAGCCAATTGGTAATGGTGAATAATCAGGGGTGCAGAAAGACAACTGATCTATTGTAATAACCTTTCCATCCAATGGAAATTAGATGATGCGAAAGACAATAGATACGATGGCTGTCATGGCATATGTCCAACTGCGACCCAGCAAGAAATTATAGTCGAGCTTCTTGTCCACGACTTCTACATCCACCGTTACTGTTTTCCCAGCCAAAGTGATGGGAAAACTGGCTAAGTATCCTTTTGAGACAAATTTTTGGCCGTCGAAATATTTAAGGGAGTTCGACGACGGGGAGAGGGTTGGGGAACCCAAGGTGAGCCAACATGAAGCCGACATGACGTAGGTCGAAGCACCTTCGTTCAATGTATACCTTTACTTGTCGAAGTGATATGCACCTGAAATGCAAGCTAGTGGGAAAGGGGAGGTTTACACTTATCCATGTCGAAAATATCAAGCATGGAATCCGTAGGGTCAATACCCTCAATAGCCGAAAGCAAAGATTTCCTTTGGTTGGGGCATGTTTGTAAGACTTCGAGCGCCGACATAGCCAACAGTGCTTGTGCCAAATCCTCTACGATGTTGTAGTGTTGGGCGGCATGTGTAGATGTGTTGTGCATTGTGCGTCGAAGTGCCCCCTTGGGGGGTCAAATTACAAAGTCCTCAACTGGCCTTTTGATTTGCAAATCGTTGGGCGGCGATGGGTTTTGACCTGCGGATGGTTCTGCTGCGGGAGCAACAGAAGCTTCATAAGATTTGGCTCTTGTGGTTAGTTCTACAGTTTCAAATGTGTAAACGGTAGAACTTCCTTCACCAGCTGAAGGGTGTTGTGAACCGTCACTGCCCCCTAACGTGGGTTGGGGTTGGTTGGCAACGAGATTTTGCTGCGGTTGATTAGGAAAAATATTTCTAAGGACAACATGTGCCTTACCAAAATCTTTCTTGGCAAGGTAATCCGTGCATTCTCGAAGACGCGGACAACGTCAGGTTAAGTGTTCTTCAAGACAAAGTTTGCACGTATAATTGGTACCTTTATCCTTTTCTGTATCAGCAGGCGCAACGACCTTCTGTTTCGGGTTGGGCTGCTTAGATGACTGCTCCTCAGAAGGAGCGGTCTTATTCTTATTCTTCTTGTTCTTGCTACTGGATTTCTGTGTCGACTGCACAGAATTATGTTGAAAATAATACTGAGAGGGGGGATGAATCAGTATTATCTAATTCTTTTACCAAATCTTCCTTATTTATACTTTGAATTATTTTTGCATACCAATACCATAAATAATGAGCATGAACAAGAGAAGCAGCCAGTCACATCAAAGAACACCAGATATAAGGTGGAAACCCAATGTGGGTGAAAACCACCTGCTGCAATATGTCTCTATCTTCTTTCAAATTAGAAACTCCTTTTACAATGGTCTTGTACTGGTGCACTCCTTTACCAGTACGCAGGCTGCAACCTGCAGAGAGCTACAACTCTCTCTCGTTTTCCAATCTCTCCTGGAAGGGAGCTACAACCCCCTACTTCTTTTCTTTCAAGGACCACTTTTCATAAATTTTCAAACTGGATCCATATACATCAAATGATCATCAAGTACATGTAAATTATATAGTCAACTGTAATAACCAGATCAACAATAATAGAACAGAACCCAGAACACCTTTTCAACAGAAAAATTCAATCAACAGAAGATCTTAACACAGATACGCGGTTTTTCCTTTTACTGGCCTGTGTTGCTATGCAGTTCACCTTCTGCCTCTCTGCGTATACCCGCAGTTCTCCTTCTTGCTGGACTGCGTGGCCACGCACTGCTCCTTTCAGTGAACTGCATACAGTATGCACCCAGTGACACTATCGCGCTGCGTACTTTCCAGCAGGTACGCACCCAAAATAATAATCGCGCCGCGTGCTTCTGCAGAAAGCACGCACCTGAACCACGGTCGCCCTGCGTACCTACGCACTGAGCCTTCGCCACTTCTGCGTACCCACGCAAATAACCTTCGATGCCTCTGCGTACCCACGCACTGAACCTTCGGCGCCTCTGCGTACCCACGCACTGAACCTTCGGCGCCTCTGCGTACCTTGAACTAGGGCTGAAATAACCTCAGATGCTCAGATCTGAACTTATGCTCAAGAGATCACCCTTCGCCAATTCGCTTCTACCTTCTCCTTTATAAATCAGTCTTTTAAGAACCGAGAACCCAATAGATCAGATCTTAAGATATTCAAAGATACAAAAGATGCCTAAGCCAAATGATCTCCTTTGCTTTATATAGGCTAGCTCTTCCTCAAATCAAGGATCATGGGGCTCAATAATAATAATAAAATAATCAATACCGCGGGCCAAAAACCATGATAACCCAATAATGTTGGCTAAATACCACTGAGAAACCCCACGGGTGGGCGCTTAACTGCCTTGGAATGTGTGCACTGGTGTACGCACCCCATGAATGGGTGACCCGCGTATTTGGACGCGGTCCCTGCATGGTATAGCTGCGGGTACGCACCTCCTGATCTGTTCTCCTGCGTACTTCTTTATTTTTCATCAAATGGGAGCCATGCCATGGGTGTTGCCATCAAGTACAATATCTGAAACATATAATCACACCAGAACCATAATGCCAACAGAAGAATAAGGACCAAATTTGCTTAAGTGTACTCTGCTATGGCTTGTAAACAATATTAATATTTTTGGTCTGATATTAAATATAGAATTCATATTAGTATGCTCTATATTTAATTGATCCTAAGCCATATTCATCTTTTTCACTCCACAAATACTTTATAAGATCCAAAAGATTTTCTATACTTGATAAGATCCAAAAGATTTCACACATTTGTACCATTCTTTATCATGTCATTTATCATATAATTCCATTTTATAATTATTTATGCTCTTATGGATAAATACTATTTTACTCCTTTATTTTTAATAAATTGATGATTATTATGCATGAGTTTACCAATGATGGTTTACTACTGGAATTTTTGTAACACCACCCATGATTTTAGCCTCCAAGACCTTTTCCAGATTGCAAATTTGATCTCCAACTCGTAATTAAATATTCCAACTCAGAAATTCACTGGAATAAGAAGTGATGGTTTCGCATTAGACATTTTTAGACAAATGAAGGAGAATCTCGAACATCTGAAATCTGGGTTTTGTATAGAACGGACCAAATTAGTTTTCTAGTGAGTATTTTTCTAAAATTCAGTCTTTATTAAGAGAAATAGAAGGTTCTTCAAAGCCGATTTTCTTAGATTTGTTGTTGTGGCCGTTTTCCAAATTCTTCGAGTTGCAATACCAAATTCGACTTGTTCCTGCTGAATGTTAATAGAAAAATCTTTCAAATATGATCTTGCTGATCAATTTGCTTTTTATAATCCAAATTTGTAATGGGAATCATTTTGTAATCAGCTTTGTTGTAACTTCTCTTTGCTCTCTGTATATTTAAATGAAAAAAGAGATCAAAGGAAGGGAGGAGAATAGAGAGGAGGAAACTTCTTGCCTTTTTACTTCAATTGCAATTTTAATATACAGAGCATGATTTTGAAGGACACATCGTGCATATTGACATTTGGATCTAATGAATAATACATAATTTCTTTTGTTTTTCATTGGTGATATTTTGAAGTAGTTATGCAGTAATCATTGGCGACTAGGGCCTGGTCACTAGTGGATTTCACTACTGTTCCATGTGTTATATTTTTATTTTTCTTCTACTACAAGTTTAATTTTATTTTTTTACATATTTATGATTAATTTACCTTCATCAATGTGGAGTTTGTGTATTCATTTCATTAATTCTTAATTTTTTCAATTGATTTCATTCATTTATGTCGTGGATTGAATTAATTATTATTAAATAAAAATAATTTCTTGTTAATTAAAGGAGAGAGTGTTATTGATTAGATTAGTTGCTTTATTTCTATGTAGTAGTTTATATTCAGTTGAAAGAGCTCTTTTATTGCTATGATGCACTCAGTTGATGTAATATCAATTAGAATCTCTTGATTAAAATTGAGTCTTGGTTTAGATTAAGATTTAGTTTCGACGCTTGAATAGGTTAATTTCCTGTTGTGCTATATAACAACCCCCCATTTCATAAAATTTATTTTATAAAACTATAATATGAAATGGGTCCCTTTTAGACTAAATTTGTATTAACTTATCTTTTCTCAAGAGGTTCGGAAGTGAAAAAAATATTAGAAAACCTTTTGAACAAAACCAATAATCGGTCTTACAATAAAAAATGAACAATTCTTCATTATTGTGATAAAGCGATAGCAAGATCGCATATCACAATAACCAAGGATGCATAACAAAGGACCCAATGGTTTTCCCCGATGCAACGAGCACAAATAACTATCGGCTATCAGGAAGTACAACAATCATAACAAGGACCCCTTCCCTCATTCTGATGCGATATTACTATCGGCGATCGGGAAATGCAATATGAATGAAACAAGGCTCTCCTTCTTTAAAAACCCCCGATGCGAATTAGCGATATCGCTATCGGCGATCGGGAATTCTCCACTAATAAAAATCAAACACTCACGGACTCCTCCGATCGCCGATTGCGATAAAGACATAGCGTGTTTTTAAAAAAGGATTGATACAGCAGAGATATATTGTCTTGATTATCATTTAAAGTCGTCCTCCTCCCGATAATGGTTCACTTACGCTCAACCGCCAAAAAATCAAATCCAGCTTAAAGGAACTATTCGAATATGATGAAGATTTAAATGATTGACAAGTTTAAACGGCCAATTAATGGAGCAGTTATGCCATATCTCCTCAGAGATTGTATCCGTGGAAGCCTTATGTTAATCCTCCACTAATTCATCAATTGGCATAGTCCTTTCATACTTGGTTCTCGCCTGTTATTCTCCGCGTTACATTCATTTTGTCTCATGTGCAGAACTCCTCCGCAGTAGCAAATTCAATCCAGATGGGGAAGAAGTCTAAGAATTTTGGAACATCCTCAGCCTCAGCGGCAATAAGACAACACGCTGCAGATCAGGGACCAAGCAAGAAGGGATTAATTTCAGACACCACATGTCTTGGTCTCGGAAATACTACCTGGCAGAGCATCTACAACCTCGTTGAAGCCAAAGAACCACATCAAACATTGGTACATGCTACAGCAGGTTCTAACCAGAAATTCGACGTTACTTTAAAAGATTTGGCTGACTCTTACCTACACAGAATAGCCGCTCAAGAGAAAATTCTGCCATATACAGATGTAGTCAGATGGGTAGTTGAAGCAATTCCAATCAGAAATAGAACATTTTGCACCATTGATGGAAGGATATTCGTCTCATTCCAGCCCAATGATTTGAAACAAATGTATCATTTTCCCAACCCGGAGAAGAAATATAACAAAGAATTTCTAGAGAAGTTCAAAGATGAAAACAAGACCGAGTCAGCGCCTATATGGGAATGGAGACAGAACCCAACAAAGCAAAAGCATGAGTCTTCGGGTAAGTACACTGTCGACTCCTTATGTTCTCCTTATTGTTATGCTGAAGCCATGATGTGTCGAATTTGGGGATTACATGATTCCTCGAAATTTACTATAGACATGGTACCATTGATAGAAGCAGCATGCAACAGTGAGATCATGGATTGGGTGAATATATTGTCTGATAAGTTGGCGACAGCCATTCTTGACTTCAGAAATAAATCCTGTGTTACCGATAAATTCATTCTGCCATTTTACTTTAGTGCTTATATCCTAGACACCCTCTGTTTCAATTCCGAGTTCCCTGTGGTAGGGTGGAGGTGGAATCCACACGACCCTATGCCCATTCATATCTACCATCAGAAACTATGGAAAGCCCACTATAAGCACCACCTCTACCAAGTCCGCAATGGCTTCATGCTACCTATTTACTATGCAATTTTTGATAAACCTGCTCCTAAAATTTCTCCTCAAGCGGAGATTGACCTGACAGCATTAGGAAACTAGTTCGGAGAAGAAAAATTCACTTATGTAAGAATTTTTGGCAGCCAGGCCAAGCCTCACATCCTCCCCTTATACATACCGTAAAAATTACTAGATCGAGAGATAGCTTACCAGCTTACATCCGCGTCAGCAACTAAAATTTTAAGGAATACAAAGAAGCAAGTCTAGCCTCCTTTTCCCCTAAGATGTGGTGTCTATACTCTACATGATTTCAAACATGCAGAGAAAGAGGTAGAAAAGATCGATATATTGAATCTCACCTCCCTTCCGAATAGACGATATGATCCCAAAAAGGTTGTCTACAATGTTCTTGAGCAGGCCAAACTCACTAAATTTGAACATCATGAAGATGAGTTTGATGACCTGTCTCCTCAGCCGAGTCGCTATCTCAGGTACAAACGATAGCTAAAATGAGATATCATGATGACGGGTTGGTAGAATTTAACAAACTTAGGGAACACAGGTTGCAAACTCTGCCCCTAGATTTGTTAGCTACTACCTCAATGACACAGTCGAACCAGCCTGAACAACAACTTACCAATGAACCTCCTGCTACATCAGCAATTTATGAAGAAGTCCAAAGGAGAGAGCAGGAGGAACAGAGGAGGTTAGAACAAGAGGAAGCACAGAGGAGAGAACAAGAGGAAATTAGGAGGAAAGAACAAGAGGATGTTTAGAGAAAAGAACAAGAGAAAATGCGGGAGGAGAAGAAAAGGCAGCAGGAGCAGAGCCACAAAGAAGTAAATACCAACACCTAGATTGACCCAAGATTTCTCCAGGAATGGCAACAATTTGATTCAATTATAATCAATCTTGAGAGTTCAAGGGATGTCGATACAGCAAAGGCAGCCGATATACAGGATACAACATCTAAAGAGATTCCAAGGGGAGGAACCAGTGGTCTACCCCCTACTACTGAATTTGAGATAATTCCCAAAGATCCTTCGGATCAAATTGTTTTGCAGGTGGAGGATATTCCTCCATTAGATATTTTCTATAGCCCAAAACACAGGGCTGTAATAAAGCGACAGAGGAAAAGGAGAAGGATTGATCAACCTTCCCTATTTCCTGAACAAACAATAACAACCAATGTGGTTTGGAAGGAGGAATTAGATCCTTTCGATGACCTGACAGAGTTCTCCCAATATGCCCAGGCCTATTCAACGGCCACCATGGACAAGGCATCGAAGGTAAGCAATTTATTGAAAGAAAAGGATCAGGCGATCGCTTCATTGCAAATACAATTATCGGAAGCACAACAGAGAGCAGAACAAGCACAACAGCAATTGTTAGCGCAACAACAATTAAATGACCAATTGAACAAACAATTGCATGAGGAAAAATAAAGGATAGATTCAGGTGCAATTCAGAGATAGAAAGAACTATTAGAGGAACTTTCAAAATTGAAAACAATGAATGAATAGATGGCGAAAGCAAAAGATGAGCAAATTCCTCAGTTATCAGCTTAGGTAGAGAAGTTCAAGAGTCTTCCCCAGCCGGGCAATTTCAGCGCAGAGGCAATGCAGATAAATAAGGCACTCATAACACAAATAAGACTAATGTGTCATAAAATTGCTCAAGCAAAACCCCTGTGAGATATCACAACATCTGTAATAGATAAATCAGTCGACGCCAAACAGGATTTGGAGCAAGCCGATGAGACCTTAATGGATTTTCTTACCTGGTAGGATACAAATGAGGAACAGGTAGCAAACTTGCATAAAATCCTAGAATCTCACAAGGAGATTCTATTTACGGAATGGCAGTCCCAATTCATGAAGGCAGAGAGAGTAGTTTCTAGATGCAAATTATCTACCAGCAATTTGATTGATTTAATTAACAATACTCTCTACTTATCTAACATGATTTCTCAATGTACACCAGGTAAACTTCTATTGGCCAAAACCTTGGAGCATCCATATTACCAAGAGTTAGAAAAGAATGGGAGATTGATCGCAGGGATTAAAAGTTTGACTTGGGACACCTATTGGTTGTTCCTAGTAAAACCATACAGCCACAGAGCTGCCCTCAAGTGCCTAACGGATGCACTCGGGTGTATCCTTCCCGATATAGATGACGCCACCTATGCTGCTCAAATCAATTCTCGTCTCAGCCGCCCTCAAGAAGTGGAACCTATGCTGGCAATATGCCAACTCAGGACAAAAGGCAAATAGCCAGCATGATGAATCACGATGCCGACTACCAAATTGCTGTGGGGAAGATATTCAGAATCAAGTGTACCAATTTAGTAGCATTTTAATTTTGTAGTTTGTTAGTTTAATTTAGTATTTATAGACCCTTTCATGTATTTAGAAAGGGTCGTAAGTTTTTGTATATGACGTAAGCCTAAAGTTGCACTATTGTAGTTTAGGCATATTCTTTTATAAAGACTGGACCAATCATTCCAATTTTGATAATGAAGCTTTTATGTGGATGTGCACTACTGCCTTTATTTAAAATTATTTCTGAATCGGAAGAAGGAATTCGAATTGCGATTGATGTTAGGAATGATTCACAGCTCATATGGTACTACTATCTATGTCTGAATTCATTCTCTTTATATAAATTGTTATTTGATCATTTTTTCTATTATTGAATGCATGCATTTGTTTTAACAACAACCTTATACTTTCCACTATTGGATGTTTACAACTTGCTTTCCCTCTAATCATTCATGTATCATTAATATAAAAGACGAAGTGTGATAATGTTTTATAAATTACTTCGTTCAACTTGTTATCACTCAGGTTGTCCCTAGGCTCCTATTAGGGATACGGCCGAGGTAACCACAAGCCAATCTTCTGATTGCAGGTTCTAGCCCACCTGCAATCAGAGAGGGCTCTCTCCTTTAGATTCAACCTCAGGTGATCTGGATTCAACCTTAGTTGATGATTTTAGGCTAGCTTTCTGACTTCAAGGGAATGTTGACTGTGATTGGGAGGAAGGTAGGATTCTCGAGTAAAGAGGCACAGTAAGGTGTTATAAGTTTTGAACCATTGGGAATGGAGTCACAAATTGAGGCATGCGAGCATTTTCTTGGTCACAAGGGGATACGGAGCGGGATAGCCACGCAGGATACAACATTGAAGCTGCTGAAAGTACGGAATGAACATCAGGGATGAAAGGCAAAAGAGAATCATTTCATCATGCTGACAGAGGGGAGAAATGGATGAGTGGGATCCCGGAGCAGTTAAGAATTCCAAAGACATGCACCCATATATGAACGAAACAGGGTAAACTAGAGCAGTTAAGAATTCTAGCTCATGACCGTTTCAGAAGAAAACATCGAGAAGTGCAGAAATTGAACTTAAGGTGTACTTAAACAAATCTCAAGCTATTATTTTTTCCTGCAACTTAGAATGGCGGAAAGATGATAAAAACATAAAATAAATAGAGAGGAAGAACACTTATTGGATCATGCAGAGACACGGGAATTCTGTGATCATTCCTTGGCCCAGAGAAAACAGCAAGTTGTTTCGCAATCCATGTTTTCAGCAATCTTTGATTATGAAAAATATGACAGTTACAGTTTGAGTCTTTATTCAGAGAAAATTGCTGGAAAGATTAGAGATCAACTAATTGAGAGGTCTACAATACATCAAAGGAAAATCAAGGAAGCTTTTGACATAAAGGCAAAGATGGACAACTTTCAGGTTGGTGACTGGGTTCTCAAATGGGATGCACTGAAGGAAAAGAAAGGAAATCATGGTAAATTTGATGCTCTCTCGATAGGACCATTTGTCATCTCTCAAGTTCAGGGGAACAATACTTTCATGCTACAAATTTTGGAAGGAGAAATGGTTTTTGATGGCCTAGTCAATGGGCAATTTTCGAAAGTTTATTTTTTTTTAAGGCTTGCAAGCCTCAATATTGTAAATATGTTATTTTTCAAAGTGCAGTGTAGGCTTAGATAGACTCCATGCCCAATGGAATACTAGGTAATATTTCTGAACTTGTTTTTCATGTAAAGGCAGTGGTCTATGGTTCTTGAAACCTCACAAGGAGGCTTTCATCCCTAGAAGGAGCTAGTGTTAGCCCTGAGGTGCAGTGCTCACTTTTTGAAGGTTAAAGGAAAGGCTCGCCTGCTTCACTATTCTTAAAGGGGTCCCACATGGGCCATTATTCCCCTCCTTCTATTACCCCGCTCACTCTCTACCCAGCCCATTTCCTGACTAAACCTTCTAATCCTGACGAAACTCCCCTTTGGCCTTAGCCCTAAGTGCAAAAGCCAAAGTACCCATGAAACCTTAACCATTCACCATACGTTCCTTCAACATAGCTCCTGAGGGCGTCTTATCATTTTATCGCATCTACATCGTTGAACTTTTCTTGCTAATCCAACGACCCACATTCCTTCCGATAAAGGAAACCTACTTGATCATTCCCCACCGTCAGATCACCTTCACCAGATCTAACAGTCAACACCCATATCACGCGGATAACAAGTGCGACAGGTACTCACACAATGAGGGTATTTTTCCTCTCTCCTCCATCGCTACATGTCATCCACTGAATGGCATCGCGTGAGTTTTGACACTTACCGCTTACTGCTCGATGCCCATCCAATAAAAACCATTACCACCCAAATCAAACCTCCCCGCATATTATTGCCCACACATCTCCACCACTCGATAACTCTCCGGTCTATTCACTTGATGATATAATGGCCTAGACATGTCCTGCTCCCACCATGGCCGCTATATTCCGCAAAGCGATCTCCACCACACATCTCCATTGATCTGAAGGCCACCATTCACGATCATTCCCACCGTTCAGAAGATGGCCGACTCTGTTATTCGGGTGATAGTCTGACCATGAAACTGAATTAAAGGAAGAGCATGGCCGAAGGATGAAAGGACACATCATGACCCAACAACTGAATTAAACAGTCATGGAACTCCACTACCATGATCAATCCAACCACCTGAAGGATAGCATAGTACTAGAACTGACCAGGTTTTCATTGTGTAGAAAGAAACTACTTTCAAGGACGCTATTAGTCAGTTAATGGTAGTTGGGGGTCAATCAAGATGCCTCCATACCTAAATGGCTAAGAGCCATTGTAAGGATCGATTATAAATAGCCATAAGAAAGATGTAATCAATGTTGGACATTGTGTTTTAGTTCAACTTCTGGAGACTGTAGATATTCTGTAACTTGCGGTGTCTCATCTTCATTTTCAGCAATGCAAGCTTCTTTTGTTGTTAATTTCTTAATGCCCATTTCTCCTATGTTCTAAACTTGCACCTGGAATGTTTTATTCATGATATCTTCTATGCCTAATGCTAGATAACTATCATCTTATCTCTTTATTAGTAAATTGAATGTATCATTGAGTAGGTCACTCAAGCTTCTTCTGTATCTGATGCAAGATAACTGTCATCTTATCTCTGCATTGATAGAGTAGATTTGTAAGTTCCTTTACTAGTTGTAGCTGGCCATCATACATTTTGTATGCATCTGCTGGTGTGGTTAGTATTATTCATTCATTAACTTAAGCTGCAAATTTTTGAGCATTGGTGATCTAAATCCTTGTAGTCTGAGGGTGTTCATGCATGTTTGGAGTGAAAACAGAGTAGAAGTGGTTATCTGGCTTGAACTAAACCATCACCCATCCCAATGAGTTCCTAGAACCATATTGAAAATTATATGTTACTAGGCATCTCCGAGCTGCAACCTAGGAGAGTTTCCTAGATCCCTAACACTTACCATGTTGTTTTATGTTTTACGTAGTATCTTGATTACTTGGAAATATTGCCAAACTGCTCCAATTTCCTTCATTTACTATGTATGACTATGGATGATAATTTGATATCAATTTTAAAGCTATAGATGCCTCAACTTCCATTAAACATTTTTGTTGGCCATAATTTGTTTTAATTTTACTCCATACCCAATGGTAGGAGTCATCACATTTTTCTTCACATGAAAATCCACCAAAACGAAATTAGAGTTAGTCATTTTAGTTTGAGTTATTTTAAGTGAATTTGATAAACATTTGAGAGAAACCTCTCAGATTGGAAGGAGTAACTTCTAGTCACTGTTATTAGGAAAAAAACATTATTTTAGTCATTGGTCAAAACTAGCTAGGGTGTTCAAAGTTTCTCAAAATAGGATTCATGATCATTGTGTTTTTGGTCATCATGTCATGATGTGGGGTCCATATAAGTTAAAAATGGGTTTGTCATAAAGCTTCAATTTCAAATTTTTATGTGCCTCATGCTTATCCATCCATAATTTGATTTTAAATACTTTTACAAAATTCGATAGCAAATCAAATTATAAAAATAGGGGATTTGCTATGGAAGTCCTAATAGTTTTGTAGCAACCCCCCATAGTAAAACTAGTTTTTTGCTATAAAATTGTTGTAGGCTTTCATGAAGGTCAAGACATGTCTAAAAATCAGAAAAGGAGGTTATAAAGGCATGTCTTTAGCTTACAAACATCAAGGAAGACCTTAGAAATTGCAGAACTTGCAGAGAGGTAGAAGAGAGGTGTTTTTTTGAATTTGCTATATTTTTTTTTTTGCTATGAAAGTTTTGGAAATGACTGTTTTAGTAGTAAACTTGAAGCTCACTTTCTGACCAAATGGTAGGGAATTTTGGAAATATGAAGGAGTTTTTTGTTCAACATGGGCTCATCTACTTAAATGTCTCTTAGGTTTTACACATCTGTCAGGGTTTGGATAATACACACTTATCTTTGAGGCCTATTTTACTGAATATTTCCTAGCCAGATTTTCTGCAGAAATTTTAAAATTTGACTTGGTGGAGGTCAATCTCAGCAAAGTCAACTAGGTCAGCACATCCATGTAGCATGAGACACATCAGCAACACATTTAACATTTGGTTGGATTCGATAAGTTTCAATAATAGAAGTTTGATGAGCTCATTAATGTTGGGTTGTGTTATATTCTTTCCACGACTAACCTCCGTAGTGAACCGGGCGGTTAGAGGGGGGGCGGAGCCCCCCCTTCGCCGCGTTGATTGCGTAGCGGGGGGGTCACAGGGGGGGCAGGTGGCCCCCCTTTATGGGGTCCGGGGCAGCGCCCTGAGAAAATTTTTTTTTGGACCCTATATTAGGTTGGGCAAACCTACCTATGGCTTTTGGTCCACAGTTTTGGATGCGATGGTTTTCGGTCCATGGTATTGGATGCTTCGGCATGTATAAATATGTATTGTAACATTGAAATGAACATAATGAAAAATCAAGCTGGTAGGGGGGGTGACAGCCCCCCCTGTCCGGGGGGTTTGAGGGGGGTGGGTAGCCCCCCTCTACGGGGTTTGGGGTAGCGCCCCGAGAAAATTTTTTTTTGGACCCTATATTAGGTTGGGCGAACCTACCTATGGTTTTCGGTCCACAGTTTTGGACGCGATGGTTTTCGGTCCATGGTATTGGATGCTTCGGC
>APFE030962784.1:0-13110 GCA_000404065.3 Pinus taeda | reverse complement strand
TTTTCCTTTTCATCATCAAAATTATTAATGTGGTTACTAGTCCCTGCCTTCCCACTATCAAGAATTCTTTTGTCAATGGCACAAGTGGATTCATCATGAAAGTGGTCACAAGATCTACAATATGGCACTTCTTGATCACTATCATGTTGTAACTCATTCTCTTGCAACTTCTTTACAAAATTCTCCATATTAGAGAATTGATTTCTTTGTTCATCTCACATACTTTTAACGATTTCTGTTAATTCTTTAATCCCATGTTCCTTTTCTAGGAGGTCATGAGGATAACCTTGAGTGTTAGTAAAACGACAAGGGGTAGACAAGTCATCCATGATGACTTAAGGACAAAGGGAAGATAATGGATGTCAAAGAGAGATATCCATGTTCAAGGCAAGCAAGAAATCCACAAGAAGCGAGCCTCTAGTAGGAATTCTTGTAAAAAATGAAAGAAGTGGAGTCGCCACTTGAACATGAATCTAGCTCCAGAATCCAAAAGGAAAAAACTGAAAAGTTAGTCAAAGATCAAGTAGATGGATATCAAGGAGAGATTCATGTCTGAGAAAAATGGATGAATAAGTGGAATAGTCACCCAAACAGGAAACCAACCTAAATGTCCAGGTGCTAAAGGTGCAAATAAACAAGATGAAAGGATTAGTGAGATGAAAAAGGATTAGGTGATGAAAAGATGAAGAATGATGAAAGGACGGTGCCCGAAAATGTTGTGGTTGATGGGCTAATGAAATGACGAAAGATGAAATATTGAGAAGATGTCATTGAAGCACCGAGAATGAGATAAACTCCTCCCTGGCAATGGCGCCAGAAAATGTTGTCGCTCGGATTGTACAAGCATCGTAACAACGTCTCAGGGAGGCGATTGTCACTCTGATCCCTGCCCACTCCGTTCTAGATGTCTCCCAACAGTGGGCTATGTGGGGTAGTCCCTATGGAAGTGAGACGATGGAAAGCAAGTTGGGAACCAACTTTTCCGGGAGACACAGTTGAGTAGCCTAGCTACTTGGTGGAAATTTAGCATGATTAAGGATTCGATTAGATTTAGAATTGAGACCAGTGCCTTATGGAGTCAAAATTTCTTGCTTATTCTAAATTATGACCAAGCAACTGGATGGACATATGGACAACCACTGCTTATTGATTGACTAATCTATATGACATGCAACTCCTAAGACCTAAGTGTGATTCAAGACTCTTGGTCAATTTAAGATTATATGCCTAATCTAGATGGAACTTTTCCCTTAATTGTTTTGAGAAACAGTCTTCAAAGTAGGTTGTGAGATGGAAGCCAACAGGAAAAAAACAAAAGCTTGAATAATAATACCTCCACCTGTGTTCCAACCACCCAGTGCCTTTGGCGCTGCAGAGACTGTGGCTCTAACCACTGCAAGGTCATTGTGTTAACCACTAAGAAGGGTTGAATCCCTCAAGCTAGATGAGAGAGGGTTGTTTTAAGAGTCTATCAACCAAGCTTATGCTTGGAGGTAAGTTATTAATGCAACTATGCTTAGGATGAAATGCAAGACTATGAATGAGTCTTAATTGAAAATTGTTTATGTGATTTAAGTACTTAATGTTGATTAATTTATGGCAAGAGTACTTAACAATGTGTTGAAAGACAATCTTAAACAAGAACAATTGCTCAATGTTACAAGTGCTAATAATAAACAAGAGATTATCCAATAATTAGCCAGTGAGATGCCAATAACCATTACTTGAGATAAGATAGATGTCAATGATAATGCTCTTAGACAATGACAACAATTAAGGATCTTGAAGCACTTATCCACTTGTTAATTAATCAATGATACAAAATGCCAATCACAATTCCTCAAGATACACCAATTATGATCTTATGTTAATATCACAATGCCAATTAGATTTCAAATGCCCAAATATATTCAATACCAACAGAAGTTATGATTAGATGTTTTAGTGAGTGATCTTATCAGATGTGAAGTCTGAAATTTATAGCATATAAATTCACAAGGAAAACACAATGTTAGCTACTTCCACAATATCAATACTAGCAACAAGAATGTAAAACCAGGAAAGCACTTGGGCAATTTATTTTCCAACAACCCTTAGAAAGCAATGAGTGAATGATATGACAGCAGTAAGAAACTTATGACAGCAGTGAGTAAACAAATGTAGGTCCAAGAAACAACAAGCATATGATAACCAGAGATGCTCAATGAGATGCCCAACACTTTGCTTAATGTAAATTATGAGTTTAGCCCACTTTAACATGCAATATTCAAAATTATATCAGATCTGATCTAACTTGTTACAGCAATAAGTAAAACGGAAAATTAGTGAACTATTGATGTTACAACAAGTGCCAAATTAAGCCTAAAACTTGGAAGAAAATTGCCAAAAAAAAATCACTTTTTGAGCCCTTTTAGGTGTGTTATTCAGAAAATATCAAATCTGATGATTCAATTATGCAGAGAAATTCCAACAAACTGAAAATTATATCTAGGCTATATATGCAATACCCAAGTGGCCAAAAATTTAGGAAAAAATTATTATGCAATTTTGGAGTTATTTTGATGAATTGATATGTTATTTGGGCACTTATATCACTATTATGAATCAGAATTTACAGTTGTAATAAAATAGTTAAAAGTTAGGGTTTTGAGAGCAAACACTAGGCCCAAGGCCTTGAAGCCCACTTTGCCCAAACCTGTCCAAATTTTGCAATGAAGTTGCCACCTGCAAATAAAACTTTTTGAGCAAAATTTCTACAAAACCTACAATTATTCACTCCTAAAAACTTTAGAAATGGCTAAGGGTCAAATTAGAGCTATAAGAGAAGTAAAGCCTCAAGAAAAGGTAGCGGCTAGGTAAAAGAGGCCAAAGAGGGCTGAGAAGGGGTCAAAAAAAGGCCAAGGAAGGGAGAGTGAAAGGCAAAGGAGGCAGAGGAAGCCCTAAAGGAATTCACGTTGGGGGAATAGGGTAAATTAGGGCCCTAAAAGCCACGGGTAGCCTTTGAGGTAGTCGTCTAGGGCTTAGAAGTGGGGTCGAGGCCTTTTTGGCCTAAAACCCCTAACGTTGGGGCTACAAAGGGAGGCTAAGGCCTCTAACGTTTACAGCCTACCCTAAAAAGGACCTAAATGCTGACGCAAGGGGGATAGAGACCAACGTTGACCTTGGACAACATTGGCCTTGGAGAGGCTAGATTTGGGCCCGGGAGAGCTAAAACTCAAAACCCCAGCTTCAGAAAATTTTGTTTGCTTCAAATCTAAATTTTTCTACAAATTCTTCAATGGTTGGCCCTGCAAAAAATTGTAGAGGCTAGATCTTACCCTCAAGGGCCTTCATCTAGCTCTATACCAACTTTCTCCACTTGATCTCACCTACACAAATAGATTTATAGATACACAAAACCCAAAATATATACAAAATCTCAAAACCCCAATTAGCAAAAATAATTTATAAAATTAATTTACAAATTATTTACGAAATTTACAAATGTACAAGGGTTTTAAAATAAATTTTGAAAAATATTTTTTTTTAGAATTTTCTTTGATGAATGGCTAATAATACTTTGGAAAATTAAGGCACACTATAGCCTTAGCGAAGTTAAATCAATCAAATAAACATTTGGAGTCCAAGCAAAGTCATTTCATGTCCATAGTTTGTGAACTTGAAGACCAACGACCAAGGAACCTGCAAACACTATATATATTTCTCAAGAAAATTTGTTAGACATATGAAAAATCAAATCATCTTAAGATAAAACCAAAAACTATCAATAGAATGACTTTATCCCCATCTAATGAAAAACAAATTTTAACATAAATCAGCATAATACAGGAACACATGTCACAAATCATCGAACACTGAACACCTTGAACTGCACTCCAAAGTCTTTATTATGATTCAAATAAACGTTCCCGATGGGACAATAGTGTTACATCAATGTTTCTACAGCAATTTTTTAGCCAAACATCAGATGGCTTTTGACACAATGACTCTCTAATTTATAACAAATCCTCCAAGGGGAAAAATAACGGCTAGTTGTCTTGATCCTCATCAAAATAATCTCGGCCGGCAAAAAATATTTGATCATCTTTCAATCTCCACCGTTGAATTTTTATTTTTGAGGAAATTTCAAATTTCTCATTTAATCATTTTTTTTAGTTCAAAAGTAATTATTTTAAGTTAATTTCCTCAAAAATTGACTTTGACTTAACCATCAATGTCCAAGGATCCAATGCTTCTTGAAATTTCCAATATTCCCTTGATGGGGGACCTCCAAAAATTAATTCCTTTGAAACCCATGAATAATTTCACTTGGAGAATTTAACTTCTTTAAGACTTTAATTTTGACTCGGAGTTGTCTATAATGCGACTTTTTGGAGATTCCGGTGACGGAATCCGGCGGAAGAAATGAGGTTAAATCTTGATTTTTAGCAGTTAAAATGGTTTTTTAACTGCATATTTGGATTCAGCGCCCTGGAAAACCCCTGGGAGCCATTGATTGTGCAGAAACTAGCTATCAAACATGGGATTCCAATGAATTGCTGCCGGATTTTGACCGGAAAAATCTGCCGGAAAGACTTTCAAAAAGTCGCGTTATAGACTACTGCCATTTTGACTCTAATTAATTAAATTTTTAGCTTAGGATTTTAATTTGATTTTGCCAGAATAATTTATTAATAGACACTTGAGGGGATTAAATATTTTTTCCACCCTCTAATATTTTAGCCATGGTGTCGAAGTATGAGGGACCATGCACTAAAATATTTTTTACATAATATTTTTACAAAATAAAATCTCAAAGGAAGAATAGCCATTCGGCTTAGACCCTCAAATTACACACCCAATTCTACGACACAATATGATCAAGTAGACCAAGTGATTTGTAATAAATAATTTAGCCAATTAGCTTAAATTATTCTCAAATCACTTTTACATAAGACTCGACTAAAACACTAGAAATCGCCTAAGACTTTGATGAAGAATTTCCCCCCTAGATTTGGGGTGAGGTTGGAGGGGCAAACTATGCCGACCATTTGTGTTTAGAAACACAGATAAGTCAGTGACACGAAAAACGTCCTAAGATGAAATTATCACCAAAATAATAGGCTTACTTAGGTTGTTACATATATTCATGGTCTTACTAGCATCATTTACATTAAAAAATTGCAGAATGGGTTTACAATAACAGTGTTGAGGTACTAATTTATTATGTTTGTAATTTAAAATAAGTATCTACAATTATCAAAAAAAAAATGCGAAGGAGTGTTTGTGTAGCTGGTTTTGGGTTTTGCTTGGGTGCAGAGGAGGGAGGTCTACTCCCTCCCATAGTCAATTGGTTGCAGACAAAAGCAAGGGAGTTGGATCCCATTGCTTCAAGAAACCAGCGGAGGCAGCAACAGAGGTTACAAATAAAGAAATATTGGAAACCATTGAACCTCAAGAACAGGAAGAGAACCATGAGGAAGATGGTAAGGAGAAGAGGACAAAGGGTAGCAGTCAGAAAGTTGCTTCCATGAATACATCAGGGACATGTAAAGCCAAGGCAACCACTATTCCTCGAGTCATCTTAAGTGACCCAACGTTGCAGGTGCACAGAGAACACATGGCGAAATATGTTGTTATCTGTAAATTTATGGGGATTTGGCCAATAAAGAAGGCTTTGCAAGCATGGATAAGGAACCACTGGAAACCAAAGGGGAAAATAGACCTTCACCCTGGGTCCAAGGGTTTCTTCACAGCGGTGTTCACAAGCTTAAAGGACAGAGACAAAGTATTCGAGGTCATGTCTACAGGCCTTTACATGAGACCATGAATAATGAATTTGGTCCCAGAAAGAGAAACTTTCACCTCGGTGCCGGTATGGATAAGACTCTACTCCCTTCCTTTAGACTATTGGCTGCCGGAGTCTCTAAAGGCTATCTGTAACAAGCTAAGGAATTTTATAAAAATCTCATATACTACTCTAAGAGACAAATCCACTTCCTTCGCCCGGATATGTGTGGAAATGGACTTATCTAGGGCACTTCCAGATGCAATCATTTTGGAAGTGTATGACGAGGAATGGGTGCAGAGGGTTGATTATGAACACGTCCCATTCAGGTGCCATAAGTACAATGAACATGGGCACCTATACAGGGACTGCCCATTGAACAAGCTGGAGAACAACACGAAAGCCCCTATAGGCAAGGAGCCCGAAGGCTTTACTAAGGTTGGGGGTAAAGGGAAAGGAGGCAAGAGGTACCAAAAGAAAGGCACTGAAGACAGACAATCAAACCATAATAGTTTCAAGATCTTAGAAGAAAAAGTCGAAATCAATGGGACAAACAGGCATCAAAGAATAATCCCAATGAGAAGGAAGGGGATGCTAACATGGAGGATATACCAGAAAACAGCAAACAAATGGATGATGTGCCAAGCATGATGGAGCTCAGCAGGGACCGTGAGATTACCCCAAGTGAGGCAGGAATGGAAGACCATGAACTGCAGGAGATTCTGGAGTCAAAAGAAACCATGATAGGCAGGAGAATAAGGGATTGAAAACGATGGAGGATACACCGATGACTTCTTCAAAGAACCCCAGTAGGAAAAGGGGAAGGAAAAAACAAAACGAGTTGTTGTCCGAATGTGATATACTTATGATTAACTCAGGTAAGATGAAGGATCTTACCAGTTACTCCTTTACAAACCTTTCTTAATGAAGCTTACAATCTGGAACATAAGGGGTCTAGGAAGTAGAAGGAAACAAAGAAATATTAGCATTCAAATAAAAGAAGAAAAATCAGATATGATTTTTATTCAGGAAACAAAATGTTTGATGGATAAGATTAGAGAGATACACAACAAGTGGTTAATCAAGTATGAATATCTAGAGGTTAAAGCAAATAACTCGGCGGGGGGGATTCTCACTCTATGGGATCCTCAAAAACTTGGAATCCTGGATGTTGAAGCTTCTAGGATTTATTTATCAATGGTGATTCAACCGTTGGGGGATAAGGAGATCTACATGATCACTAACGTCTATGGTCCTCAAGAACTAGAAGACAAACTAAAGCTTCTCACCTCCCTTGAGGAACTTAGGGAGAGATACCCTGATATGCCCTGGATTCTGGAAAGGGATTTCAATATGATCAGATCTCTTACAGAGAAAAAAGGTGATACAAGAAAACTAGGCAAGGACTCCATTGCCTTCCAGAACTTCATGAATAACATGGGGCTAGTGGACACAAAAACAGCAAATGGCATTTTTACTTGGAATAATAAGAGAGTAGGGGCTTCTCAAGTCGCCTCTAAGCTGGACAAATTCATAATCTAAGAGGAACTCCTTATCACAGGCCCTAATATGTCAGCTTTAATCCTTCCCTTTGGAGGCTCGAACCACTAGCCTATGCAACTGGAAGCTTCTTTTATGGGAACACCGAGGAACAAACCATTCAGGTTTGAAAATATCTAGCTCTCTCACCCTGATTTCACCATAAATATTGACAAATGGTGGACGGAAAAAAGTTCTATTCAGGGCACCAAAATGTTCATGCTACAGCAAAGGCTCAAACACATCAAATCAAGGCTTAAAGCTTGGAACAAACGAGTTTGGGAATATTTTTAAAGCCAAAAAAGAAGTTGAGCAGAAAATCCAAGAGATTAATTAGATCAACATCTCAGAGGGTTTACTAAGGAAAGGAAAATTCAGGCTAACTCTCTACAGAACGAATGGGAAGATCGGTGTATG
The DNA here is from genome assembly GCA_000404065.3 of Pinus taeda. Classification (NCBI taxonomy): domain Eukaryota; kingdom Viridiplantae; phylum Streptophyta; class Pinopsida; order Pinales; family Pinaceae; genus Pinus; species Pinus taeda. The sequence continues at coordinate 5,387 of APFE030962784.1, read as the reverse complement.
CAAGAGGAGATTTTATGGAGACAGAAATTGAGGGTGCGGTGGATTAGAGAAGGAGAAAGAAACACGAAGTTTTTTCATAGATCAACCTTGGATCGCAGAACCCATAACAGAATTTCCAAACTTAAAGATTCTCAAGGGAAATAGCGTGTCTCACACATAGAAATAGAATTTGTCCTAGTGCAACACTTCCTTAGCATAGCAGAGGGGCCTCACGTTGACAGATCATGGTTCATCAACAAATTCACAAAGTTCATTCCTAAGCTTGTAACCAGGGAAGACAACCACAATCTTAACAGGCCAGTGTTGGAGGAGGAGGTTAGTAAAGTTATCAATGAGATGCAAAATGGAAAGCTCTGGGCCTTGATGGTTTCAATGTGGATTTCTTCAAAGCTTGCTGGAAAATAGTCAAACAAGATATCCTCGAATTTGCGGAAGACTCTAGGAGATCCAAAACTGTTTTGAAAGCTCTTAATTCCTCTTTCATAGCTTTGATTCCAAAGCAGGAAAAAGTTGTGACACCAGACAGATTCAGACCCATAGCCTTATATAATGTGGTGTACAAAATTATCTCCAAATTGATCACTAATAGGCTCAAGCCTCTTCTTCCTGATCTTATTTCAGAGGAGCAAACTGGTTTTGTGGAAGGAAAATAGATTCTCAACAACATCATACAAGCTCACGAGGTGGTACACTCTCTTAAGAGCAATAAGCAAGTTGGTATGATCATGCAACTAGACCTGGTGAAAGCTTATGATAAGCTAAGTTGGGTGTACATCAAGGAAGTGCTAAGAGCTTATGGCTTTGACCACAACTGGATAAGATGGGTTATGGCCCTTTTATCCATGGCTAGCTTCTCAATTCTTCTTAATGGCTCTCCATCTAGAACCTTTATTCCCTCTAGGGATCTCAGACAAGGGGGTCTACTCTCCCCCTTCCTCTTTGTTCTCATAACGGAAGGACTAGGCAAAGCAATCAAAATGGAAAATGTTGAAGGAAGAATCTAGGGTCTAAAACTTACTCCGGATGGGGATGCATCCACTCATCAACAATTTGTGGATGATACAATGTTGTAGGGCATTCCTACGGTCAAGGAAGTCAGAACTTTCAAACAAATCTTGAATGACTTTGCTTTGGCGGCCGGTACAGAGGTAAGCCTTGACAAATCAAAGGTTTTTTTTTCAATACTAACATTGCTATTCAGAGGAACCTCACCAGAATTCTTGGGTTTCAAAGGGCTCAGTTACCTTCCAAGTACCTTGGAATGCCTCTTACTGACAAACCTTTGAGTAAGGGAGTGTGGGAACTGGTCACCAATAAACTTCAAGACAAAGTTAGGAAATGGACCTGCAGGTCTTTGAACTTGGTGAGGCACCTTGTGCTTACAAAGGTTGTCCTGCAAGCTATACCCATATTCATGTTTTCAGTTCTCCTTACTCCAAAAGGTGTCATACAACAAATCAGAAGTATTCAAAGAGATTTTCTTTGGGGCACTGGGGAAGGGAAAAATAAGTGGACACTGGTAGCATGGAACAAGCTCTGAAAACCTAAGGCCCATGGAGGTTTAGGGCTTCATGACCCTGAAATCCTAAACAAAGTTTCGGGAGCAAAATTGTGGTGGAGGTGGCTCAAGGAATCGACAACTCCTTGGGCCAAGCTTTGGAAGCAGAAATATGCAAGTAATTGGCAGGATAGGGATCATATCAGAATGTCAGGGCTCTTCAAGGGCTCCCACATTTGGAACCTTGCTTGGGAGAATAGAGGCATTGTCCAGAAGCATAGCTTTTGGGAGATCAGAGCTGGTAACCTTGCTCAGTTTTGGGAGGATAACTAGCAACAGGAACCAAATCTGTTTAGAGAAGAACTAACCGCTCTCAATAATGACACCGGTAACAAAGGTTTACTCATGGTAAGTGACTTTTGGGATCAGGTAAGGGACAATGAAAAATGGCGAATGTGGAAGAATCTTGGATACAATGAAGAGAGCCCTTTGAAAGCCCAGGCAGACTCCCTTGCTCTTGACTTAGAGAAGAGGAAGATTTTAGTGTCTTCCTCGTCTGACCAATTGAGATGGGGTCGAAACATTGAAGGCACTTTTAACCTCAAAGAAGCTAAACGCATGGCCCTAGGTTTTGATTATCCAAACCTTGACCAGGTTTGGAATAACCTTTGGACGAACTTGCAGAGGATGAAAGTCAATTTATTCATGTGGTTAGTGCACCAAAAGAAAATTCACACTTGGGAGAATCTTCTGAAAAGGAGATTTGTTGGCCCATCCAAATGCCATCTATGTGGCTTACAGGGAGAAACAATGGAGCATTTACTAAACCTTTGCCCCCTCACCTCTACCTTGTGGGATTGGGCGGCCTCAGTCTTCAGGTAAACTGACAGAGATAGACTCAGCATCACCAAAACCTTGAAGAATTGGAGGAAAGACTTCTCCGATAATGAAATCATTAACAAGGCTTGGACTCTGGTTATAGGCTTTATTATATGGGATGTTTGGAAAGAACGCAATGGCAGGATTTTCAAGAACAAAACAAGCTCGACCCAGATTATCATAAGCCCAAATTCTAAGATAGATCAAAGATACAGTAAGAGCCCTTATGTGGAAAATAACTAAGGACCCCCCTTCGACCCAGGAGGCTCGCATTTTGAGGCAATTGGATCTCCACTTTATGGCTCCCCTTGGAACTGTTAAGAGAGAGAGCAAAACAACTGCTGGTAAAGATTTCTAGCAGCCTCCTCCTCATGAATTTTTGAAGATCAATATAAACGGGTCCCCCAAGGGCAACCCAGGCATGGCTGGTTTTGGAGGTGTCATAAGAGATGAACAAGGGAGCAAGAAGGATATCTTCCATGGTCATCTAGGGACTGCCACTAATAACATGATGGAGTTAATGGCCTTAGAACAGTGCTTGGAAAGCCTAATTGAATTAAATTTACACAATGCCATCATTGAAGCTGACTTAGAATTGGTCATTAATGCGGCCAAGAAAATGTGTAATGGAACGGCACCTGGAAAAGTGTCGAAACATTGGAGGCTCTCACAAGTCTTTCAGCATATTCATTCCCACTTGCAAACCCTGAGAACCGTCAGTTTTGTTCATGTGTGAAGGAAAGAAAATATTTTAGCTGATCGACTGGCAAATGAAGGCGTCATGTGCAAGGAGAGCTATATCTGGTATGACTGGGATTCTATACCCTCTGGTAAACTGAGGGACGATTGTCAACAAGAGGTAATAAAAGACATGGATTACTTCCAGATCATGGAAAATAAGCAGGAGGGAGACTAATGGGTTTGGGCAAGAGGGGAAGTCCTAGAACCTGGTTGAAGTGCCGGCGTGATTCCCAACCGTCAATCCTACTGTAACTACTTTCGCCTTAGCCAAATACAGAAGTAGAGGACGTGTTAGATAGCGTGCTTGTTGAAGAACCACATACCAAAGATTTTGATGGCCTTCGATATTGAATGGATATCAGGTTTCATTTTGATCGGAAGTTAAGGGGTTGAGCGGACTCGATATCTTTTTTAGACCAAGGCTATAATCTAGATCGGGTCCATATAACGGATTATTACCGCGTATGTTTGAGAAGCGATATCTTGTGGATCATTAGATCAAAAGCGTTTAGATCAACGGCGCAGGATCAACGTGCAACTCGGTTGATCAGAGTGAGTATCTACTGTCCGATTGAAGGCTAGATTGATGGTGGATCTCGATAGATCTCGGTTGATTGGACTGAGTATCTACCGTCCGATTGAAAGGTAGATCTAAGGTGGGGTTTGATGTATAAGATTTGGGGAGATTGAGCAATAAGACTTGAAGGAGAAGAATTGTAGAGTGATCAGCAGTCTGTTCGCTTAGGAATTTTGCCCAGGGGGCTTTTTTGGTTCTGTATGTAAGGTTTTGGGTTCTGTTAACCCAGTTGTTTGTTTTTTTTTCAACAGGTTTGTCTTTTGTTGGTCTTTACACTTGTAAAGACGTGTACAATATGTAATCTTTGTTCGGTTAATTGAAGGTTCCACTTTTACTTGACCAATAAAAAAAATAAAAAATAAAAATAAAACATGGTGTTGATGGTTGATGATATCGATCCTTTGAAGAAAAATATGGTACACCTGTTTCCTCAGAACTTTAACAAAATGAGTGTAACACTTCCAAAAATATCTTATGTTGTGCAGCTCCTCTCTTCAGGCCTCCTGATCTAATAGCGCTGATAGTCTCATTGTTATCCTTTTGAAATCTGAATATAAACAGTGTCGCTAAAGCGCTAGCTATCAACGCTTTTATAGAACCGATTGCCAAAAATGCGCTGACAATGAGAATGTCAGAGCTTTTCCACTTTTAACGGTGTGAAATGCTGATAGACGGGTTATCGGCTTGTGAATCAAAATTTAACTTCAACAGTGAGCAATCAAAACTGAGTGGTCAAAAATCAACTAGGTAAGTGTGCTAGCTGCCTCCAACAGGATGTCAACATTTGTCCTCCTCTATGTCTTACTCCTCTGAAACCTCGATAATGACCCCTTTCTTTGAATATTTGGTTTGCTTTAGTCTCTTTGAGCTTGTGGCCTTCTATTGATTTATGATTAAGTCATTTTGAGGAGTTTTATCTACATCTATGACCAATTTTGCTAACCCAAGATTCTGTTTCAACTTGACACTCATTTTCAGCTTATTCCATAGTCTAGTGTGTGGTGTTTTTCCACCCTTAAACATCTCTACCAAGGTGGTTTCCTTCTCCACTAGTGTTTGCTCTGCTTCGGGCTCAATCATTTTACCCTTGGCTTTCTCTGCGTTATCACATTTTTTAGTTTGTAATTTTTTAAAGCGCTGACAACAGGAGTGCCATTGTTATTGTAGTTTTGAAAATTTAAAAATTACGCTGACATCCAAGGAATCAACGCCAAATGTAGAAATTTAAATTTTTGTCTTATATTGCACTAACATAATCAATGTTAGCCAAGGAGCAATCATGGATCAAATACGCACTACAGAGTCAGATGGTAAGGTCACGTGATGTATGGTTGGATTCTGCCACCGAGAGGTATGTGGGTTTAAAAAATTATGATCGAAAGATACGGTTTTTTTCAAATTGGTTTCCAGTTCATTATAACGATGAGCATCTTGACAGGTTTTGGAATTAATTACCCCATATAGAAATTACCCATATTACCCATGATTGAAATATTGTTGTCTTATGCTAAATACAAATGGTTAAGTGTTCCCTGGAGATCCAAGATCAAATTGTGATCCCTTTCTTGTGCTTTCACTTGGCTCTGACAAACATGGGAAAGAGCAGAAAATTGAATAGGAGTGAACCAAATGCTCCTGACCTACTCGAAGTGTATCTTGAAATCCAGTAGTGGTTTCAGGCAGAGGATGGGA
>APFE030962772.1:0-10336 GCA_000404065.3 Pinus taeda | reverse complement strand
ATGAACCATCTGGAGGCACTCAATACACATCAAACAATCTTCTAGAATGCTCTAGAAATGACCACAAGTAACTTTTTTAAGATGAAACTCGCGCCTTTTGACCTTTACAAGAGTACGCACCCATCCCTTGACTTACAGAGCGTACAAGTACGCAGGTACAATGAGCTTGGGATGCGTACACGCAGGCAAGGTAGAGAGAACCTGCGTACTCAGAGATAAACATGATTTTTAATGACTTTATCTCTTTCTTGAAGTTTGACATGGAGAGCAAAGGTATAAGGCTTGACAAGGAGGATAGTATGACTGTTGATGGAGCCATACTAACTGCAGATAGTCATGGTGACAAATTTTAGTGTAACACACACCAAGTTTCCAAAAGTTTGCAAAAATAATATATGTGGACTACATATCATTGTTACAAAGTTGTAAGTATGTGTTGTTATTATTATTATTATTATGTCCTTGTTTTTATTTTTTATTTAACATAACACCTCATTAATTATATATTCAGACTACATTACTATAATCACCACTACCAGAAATCAAAGTTGGTATTGATTATATATTTTATTTTATAATTTTTTACTTATAGAGTACCATAGTCTTGATTGACAACATATGCATATTTTTTTTTAATTCTCTATTTTTACCTATGCTTTGTTTCCAAGAAGCAATTGTCTATTTATTTCACCCTTCAAATATGACTTCTAGTATAGTGGAGATTTAGTTGCTTCTTTTAATGCCACAATCAAGCATCTCTTCACAATAGTTGGTTCAACCTTTAAACACAAATCTACATTCATGGTTATCAATCCAAATTGAATGCATTAGTTAGCTACATCATCGCAATTATGCCTTGAATGGAGATTGTGTCATTCTCAACTATCGTACATACACTTGGACATATTCATGGATATCAATCTAAATGAATGCATTCAATACCTACATCACCATAAGTATGCCATGAATGAACAATAAATGGAGATTTTGTCATTCTCAATGCCATAACAAACACTTATAGATATTTGCACAATTTTTTTGGAGAATTAATGTGAAAACATTGATAATATTCATCACCCTAATTAGGTTGCGAATGGATAACCAAAGGGAGATGGGTGCTTACACTTTTGGGTGTCCTTGCAAATATTTAATGTCAATACCACTAATAATTCCAGATGGAATACTCACGTCACCCTACTGCCCCATCCTAGGCATAAAATTCTAACCTCATGACAGCATTCAAACATCCAATAATGGTCTTCCCTAGGGATTTCATTCATCACTCCAATAGCTCATAAATAGACATAAGCATATGTGTCCCCCTCCCTCTTACGTTTCTAGTTATTTTATTCGAATTTTATTCACTTGCCTTGCATGTAATCCATGTCCTTTTCTCCCTGAAGTTTTCAATACATATACCTTTGATAACCTCTGGGAGTTTATTCTCAGGGTGACTCAACCCTCCACATGGAATTTTCGCTATCATACAAAATTCCCATTGGCCCATCATTTACCTCCTTTTTTATTTCGCCTTGAAGATCATCACCCCAATGATTTCTTAAAGCATTCTTCTTGTTTCTTTTAGGCTTTTGTTCCCAAGGTGACATGGGAAGCCATGCCGAATGACGAGTCACCTCGCAGCCCAATCAAGTCACGCCACTTATCACTCATGCAAAGTTGACATATCTAAGAAACCACTTCCCAGCTATTTCACCCTTCAATTACAACCACCAGTGCAATGGATATGTAGTTTTTACTTTGAATGCCACAATAAAGGATCTCTTCCCAATGGTTGGTTCAACCTTTCAAGGTAGAGTTAGATTCATGGTTATTAATCCAAATTAAATACCTTAGTTAGCTATATCATCGTAATTATGCCTTGAATCGAGATTGTACAGCTCCAGATGGCATACTCACATCATCCTGCCACCCCATATTGGGCACAAAACTCTAACCTCATGCCAGCACTCAGACATTCAATAAAAATTCAGAAAAATATTTAAAAAAATAAATAAATAAATGTCTATACCTAATGTCGATTTTAGCACCCCAAAAACATTTAGTGATGTATGATCAAAATAATATGCCGAAATGGATACTATATGTCCCCCTAGGGAAATAACAAGCCGAAAAAAAACTTATGGTTTAAGTTTTGAAAGGGTGATTAATACAAAAATTTTGGAGTGTAAAATATAATACTATCCTACTGTTTATGAATGCATGATGAAGGTGCTCTTCACATAGGCATGATTGAAAGGAACCCTATGAGACGAAAACAATAAATCCCATCTATTAAAAGATTCTTTAAGTGTAACTTCATCACATCCAAAATATTTCTAAAATCCATCTATCAAATGATTCTCTCATCACATAAAAATATTTATAGCTTAGGTCACACTTTTGGATACCCAACCATATCCTTATAAAACTATATGGTCAGTAGCATGGTCAGAGATTGATTCATTAAAAAAATTGTTAGATTTTACAACATCCATCCTATACATTTGTAAATAAATGATATTCCTCATTTTAAGTGCATTCACCCATTGTTGGTGTATTTTTATTTCTCTTTGCAGTGGTTTTGTGGTAGCCTTTATAGAGTGGAAAAATTCAGTCTCCTTGAAAACTTTATGTTGAACTTTTATAATATTATCATGTTAGTAGAATATATAAATACATATAATTGGTGAGAGAACATTCACCTTATATACCTATGGATACTAATTATTCTTCATTCATGGTGTATTTACTTCTTGTCGGTGCATGCTTACTTTTTTTTACATTGGTTTTGTGGTTCATCTACCATTTTCTTAATGTTTCTTTACTTGCTTGTCATACATTTAGTGTTCAATTTCAAGGTTTTGCTCTCTTTTTTGTTTCCCTACATGAGGAATGTGACAACACTTTTTATACATTTAATTGACATTTTTTGAACTTTTATTTGACATTTTAAACATAAAATTAACATTGAAAAATGATCCTAAATCCAATGGTGACAAGGACACATTTCTAGATAGATCATTTACAATTGTTATATTTTTCATGTTTCTTGGGCATTAATGGAACGAGAAGTACTTCGTCATTTCTAATAGTCATGCTTTATGTTATCACTCACAAGTTTTCCTTTTGATGTAAAGGAAAAACTCTAAGGTAACTCTTTCAAACCAATATTTAGGGAAAAAGGCTAGCCCCTCAACCCAAAGAGGGATCTCGCCTATACAATTGAACTACCCAATGCCACCTCATCAATTGGTTGTGTCGTTAGTACAATGGCTAGATCATGAGTTCAGTAGTATTTTGAAAATGATGGTAAGGCATATAAAGTGTATCATTGGACATGGAGTTATAGAAATTTCAAATCAATTAGTGGTCACTAGGATGTTGGATGTAGTGATGGAGGATAAGAGAAGGATAGTTGATATATCCTCACACAACCTTGTTATTTGAGAGTGGTAGGAGAAAATAACAAAAAATTGTTTAAAAGGGAGCATATGATTAAATAATTATATTCAGTTTAGAAAAGAAAAGTGATACTTGAATGGTAAAGACAGATCATGAAAATGAAATATGAATTCCACCTTTAATACCTTCATTCGAGCATAAAGAAGAGAAATATCTAATGAAAATAACATAGGTAAGCACATTCACCAAGAAAGAGACTAGGACATATCAACACATGAATTCTTAGCTTGAAACACTACATTCTTCTTATCACTAGTCAACTACGATTAACTAGCATAAACAAATCACATACACAGATTTCAACTCTTTCCCAAATTTTGAACCATTGGTTTCTTTCATTATCCCCTTTATAGAGTACTTAAAAAACCATAAACATGTATTTATAAAAATATGAATTACAAAAGTCTCAAAATATCTTAAGTAAATATCTAATTAAAATTAAATACATTACATTGCTCAATAATAAAACAAGATGATAATATTTCGTATCTGGGAACTATGTTGTTGCTAAAGACCTAGCTGAAGCTAAGGCTCAAAACTGACTACTGATATCCTACCAAAATTTTCTGAAAACCTTGCTTCATCATTAGGCTTGGTATACCAATTTCTTCCTTGAAATTTGGTTCTGATCCACAAAAGTGGGAATTTGGTATGTACATCCTTCCTCCAAGGCTGAATTTGCTCCAAAATGCTCCTTGTTGCCTTTAAAAATAGTCTTTTCCCGAGTGCTGACAGATTAACTCGCATACCTCAAATTGGGAGAAAAGTTGGGAACCACTAATAGATTAAATGTCAACACAGTGATTCGAATTTAAACAGGAACGCAACAAATTAAAAATATAACCATAAATACAGAAATGCAACAGAAATAACACTTCATTTTATTAATGTAAAATACTGAAATATGCTTACAAACATAAATGGAAATATACTAGCTTGGACGATGGTAGCTTATCTCTGAGAAGAGATGTGGCAGCTACATGCCTCTGAATTGTCTTACAATGAGGCTCGATGGCCTATTTATTAGTGAGAAACAATGGAAAACCCTAAACATCCAAAAACCTAACCCTAGGAGATGAAGCACGAAATTATGGGCCTCATTTGGGTAAATTGGTACATCAAATTTCTGGTGTCATAAATTTGGCATACGATCTTCGTTTGACGTGCATAATACCTCGTTAGAAATATATATCCAAGGACTACAAATTTTGAATAAGAAACATTGGTTAATGGACCCATGCTACTCCTAGTTTTCCAAAAAACGTCGTTTAGGACCTCAAAACGGCTCTAGAAGTTCAAGACTCAAAAAACTGCCAAAATAGTAAATTGTGCTACAAATAAGGAAACTGAAAAACTGAAAGAAACATTGGTGGAGGTCCAAGTGGAATAGGTGGGTGGCCACCAATATCCACTTGGATCACACAGTCTCAAAACATAGCCAAATTTGCGTTGACTATCTAACTGTCATCGCTCATCCAAAATGAAGTGAAAATATCACTGGTGGATTAACTATTTGCGCTTCATCAAAATGGGCCCAAAATACTATTTGCAAAACAAGAATCTACATTGTAAATGCTTCAATGGAGTTTTCTAGATGCCTCCAACAAAATATTAACTTCATTTTGTCTCCTTTTCCTAGTCTTCTTAGACTTTGCGGTATGCTCTTTGTTTTGACCTTTAGGCTTCCTAAAACTTGTAGGATTCTCTTTGTTTATGACCAAATTTCTTTGAGGTGTATCATCTACCTCAATGAATTTTTGTGCTAGGCTAGGGTCTTGTTTGATTTTGAATTTCAGCCTCAATTTGTTCAGTGGTCTAGTGTGTGTCCTTCTTCCCCTATAGATCTCGGCAAGTGTCGGCTCCTTAACAGACTTTTTTTCTCTGTCTCGAGTTCAACAAATTTTGTATTTTCAGGAGATGGCATATGAGGAGGGGACAAGGATTTCCTTTCTAGAATTCTCCTACTTCTTCTCATGTAGACCTTTTTCATTTCAAGAACTAGAAGAGGAGGTTTTGTAATCAGTTTTTTCCTTTGGCTTCTTGTCTAGACAGACAAAGTCCCATGCTCTAAGGTCTAGGGAGATTCAACAGGATTCTTACTTTTATTCCTTTTTCTAATGGCCTTAGGTTTAGGTGGGACGTACTCTACAAAACCTTCCCACAAAAGAAAATGCTCCCATGTTTTGTTAACCTTCCTTAAATGATTTTCAATTAATAAATTGATTAGGCTCTTGTTATAAATGAATTGGGGTGATACATCAGGTTTGGCCCTCACTCTTGCTGACATCTTTTTGAGACTCATCAGTAAAAATAAAGGATCATTCACTCTCACCTCTCTAGCAATGTGAGCAAGAAAACAAAAATGATACATATTGATTCTATTGAAGCACCCTTTACAGGTGAAATAAGACTAAGTGATCCTAAGGAGAAGGTGTCATTCATCCTTCAGACAAGATCTTTGCACCTCCAAACACCATGTTATGTCCTTATATTCATCTTTTAAGAAGAAAGGAATGTCAATGCTCGCCAAAGTGTGGTTTTTAAAGTAGTGTTCTCCATCAACATGCTGGCTTGTAGCCTCTGTAACCACTTCCTCTATGACAGGGAAGGAAATATCTCCAACAGTGAACCCCTGATCATCAAACCCTTCAGTAAAGGCTCAAGAAACCCCATAATGATAATCATTGCATCTGAAAAATAACTCGTCTCAACCAGCCTCTCGAAATCGTTCTCGAATATTTGGATATGCTTTGAGGAGATCAGGTCCCCAGGGTTTCCCCCATTTGCAACTTGTCAGTTTTTCCCATAACTCCCACCATCCAAAACCACAAGAAGTGGAAATGAGAGCGGGATGTGATCACGAATATGCAGGAATATGAAATAACTATTCCCCTTAGTGGTTAACACAACAAAATAGATTAACCCTGCATGATTCCTTTCATAAAAACTTGGGATTAAACGTGATGATGAAATAGTAAATCAATCATACATAAACATGATCGACCATACCACTAATTTACAATCATTATTACCCTTTGGTGACAGAAATTCGAATCAATTTCAATGTAAAATGATGAAACAACATATCACACCATTTATTTGGCCAATTCTTGCTTCTCTGAGTACCTGCTCCTTTGTTGACGTGTGAGTTATTAGTGCTTTAAAACTTTACATACACACACACACGCGCACACACACATATATCCGCATTGACAATCCAATCGTTAGCATATTTATTTGACATTTTCAAATTAGCACTAACAATTCAACTATCATCGTGCCTAAATCTTTTGAACAAAAATTTAAAATTGTTGAACCATATACTATTAAGCTAGACTGAGATAACACTTTCACCTCTTGGCTTGTCTCCACCTCCCCATCAAGATTAGGTGGTTTCCCATATAAATTTCTTGATGCAAATTATATGGTTGGAGTCTCATCATCATGTGGATAGTCCTACAACATATTAAGTTCTACTTATATATTCCTTAGATGTGTGTGGTCCACTTGAGAAAGACTCTAATGGAAAGGAATGATACATGTTATAAAAAAGTGATATTTTGGGATATAAGACACTCAATGAGAATCCCTTCTAAAATGTCTACAATCTCGTCTCTTGGTTGGAATCATTCTTATGCTTTAATCACTTTTGTATATACATCAAACTATAGAGCATTAAGGCGCTTGTTTTGGTATGCTCTTCTTGGGATTTTACCCAGCTCTCAATACTAGCGTTATAACGATGGATTTAATCTCTTTGGATTCTCATAATTTATTTCTTTCATTTCATTTAAAGGTTCAACCTCCACAACTACTTCATTCTAAATTTGGTTAGTTACCAATAACTTGTAAAACCCCTTTTTAAATCCTAAGTTCTTTAATATGTAACTAAGACTAATAATGGTTGAATGACTAGCATGGGTACTTTGATAGACTTCAATTGATGTAAATATTAACTTTTATTCAATATATTGCTAAAGCTAAAGAAGAGAGTAGCCAAGATAGATCTTGATGCATAAGGAAAAATTTATAAGGGTGGTTTAGGAAGTTTCCTATCCCATCTTGAACTAATTTTCCAAATCTCTAATTTGACAATTGAACTACCTAACTGCCAACAATTATGAGAACAATGGGGGAGAGTGGTACCAAATTTTCTAGGAGTATTGGTTTTGGTTGACCACACTACTATAGGAGGAATCTTGAATTCTCATGATTGGGAATGCCATGTGGGGGAGACAAACAAACAGACAAAAAAACAAAGAGGAAGAGCAAAGTGAAAAGCGAGGAGAGTGCATCCAAGGAATGCGAGAGTTATGTGAGAGAGAGACAAAGAAGTTTGTGAATGAAATAGAATCACACGTGGGTGCAAAGAGCATGAGTCAAGAGACATAAATCTTTCTAAGTCACAAAAATCCTATGTGGAATTGTTATTTTAACTAAATTAGATAAGGAAATCAGTGAGGAATCATTCAACTTGAATCAAAGGGCCAAGAGAAAATTCTAAAGGGTTTGTATTATTCAAGCACATAAGGCATCGAGAAAACGAGAAGCATTAATGAGTTGGTAGAGAGTGAAAGGCTCCCTTTTGTGTCATGTAGGTCCATGGTGTCCATACTTTAATGTGTCAATAGGCCCTACCTCAATAATTGAAAAGCATAATCCCAATTCTTATATGCGAAGAAGAGTGGCCTACATGTCCTTTAATTTTATTTGAAATTTGAAGAACCCTTAGAGAAGCTTCCTCTTAATGCATTAGATCTAGCTTAATGGTGGACAACTATAAGAAATATACAATATAGCCATGCCTAGGGTTGGGTGGAGAGTGGCTCTCCCTTTGTCAGTTTCCAGCAAGACTAAGTGAATCATGTAAGTGTATATATTTCTTTGTTGATGAAATGAAATTGATATTCAATGTTGCATTATTATTGTTATGATGGTTACAATATATGTTTGTAATGATAAGTTAGAAATTGTTGTGTTGGTTTACCAATTATGTATGAGTGATGAGTTGAATTTATTATATAGTTTTACATGGATGATAATTATTTATTTTTTCATAAATGAATGCTACATGTGGAAGCTTTCTCTGAAACAAGTTACATGTGATGAATATGGGATGTTTGGTTTAGTCAGGTGAATGTATATGTTGATTTATCTCTGATGCTCTTAATGTATTTTTTAATGTGAATGGATTTTACTAGGTCAGTTGGAGGAGGAAACAATGTTATTGTACCCTTTCTTTGAATGAGAATACTTGATAGTTCTTCAACGATTGAAGATATTGTTTCCTCTAGAGGTAATCTAGAAGGTTGGCCCCTCTCTTTGTAAGATTTTGGAGTTGATAGTGTGATGTTGTAGCTTGCAATCCAAAGGAGAGAGAATTTCATTTTAGTTGGGTGAAGTTGATCTGATTTATCCATTGACCATTTTATTTCTTTTTTTTGTGGAGATGTCAAGTTGAAGGTAGTGTTTGACATGCCTTCATAAACTAGGGAATATTTTTTAGTCTTCAGAAGTCTTTGGGCAAGGTTTTTTCCCCTACCAGAATTGATTTCATCCCTCTCAAGCTAACTTGAGAGCTTCATGGAAGTTTTAGAATTTCAGGGATAATCCTTTGAATTTTCAAGTTTATTAATGAAAGTTTTCGAAATTTGGGGTTGGAGGCTTTGGTCCTAACCCCTAGTCATGTAGTTTGGTGGGGCGGAGGAGGGGTTGACACAAAAAGAGCTTAAGTTCGAAGGACGAGATGTCTAATTGTCAGGATATCAAGTCATTGGGTGTTAGTAAAACATTGAACAACATCCAAAGGAAAACCCCTAATACTCAAAATTCATGAAATGTTTGTCGACCAATGAATATTAGTCTCACTGGTTGACGTTTTTTATTACATCAAGTGAGAGTTGTGAGTGAAGTTTTTATTTTTGTTTGATGGTCGAGTGACCCAATGTATAGAAATGTCTATTGATGGAAAAAGTGGAGTTACAAATTGGCATTTCATTAATTGGATCAAGCAAGAGTTATTGAAGACTTTTTTAGCCTTCCTTGATGACCATATGACTCAGTTAATGGGAAATTATGTTGACTAATGGAGATATTCCTCTCAAACAACTATGATTTAGAAAAAAATCGAGTGATTTAGTATCAGGAGATCAGGATACCATCTATTGAGACTTTAATCTATCGACTTTTAGAGTATCAAATGATTGGATATCAAGAGGTTAAGATCTCAAATGATTAGGTATTGGGAGGTTGGGACGCTATTTGGTGGGTTTTGCTTTAGATACTGATGAATCCCAATAATGCTTTAATGTCGCATGCTAGTGTGGTATGCTAGTGTGGCATGTTGGCATGCAGAGTTGACGTGGCATGGTGTTTTATGGGGGGCATGGGGTTAAAAGCACTACCACATGTCTAGTATGTGGAAATGGTAGAAATGCTTACATGGAACTTGGAGGATAATTTTTCAAATAAACATAAATTTGTGTTTAGATCTCTAATTTGGATGAAATTTATATCATTATAAATCTCTTGATGAGTAGAATATTACGATGGTCTTAGAAAAGACATTTAAGATGGCTAAGGAAGAGAGGATTTGAAAATGTCATCCCCATAAATTCATCTTGGAATTCAGGTCTAGATATTCCATATTCTTAATTAATAATTAAGGGATTAGGTAGGTAACATAACATATGGATTACCATTTGCATGACCATACCTTTCAACAAATATAGGGTCATGTTCTTATGTTTGGATCTTGCCAAATTGCTTTAAAACCCTATCTAGTGTGAAGTAACCATTTGCCAACAGTTGGACTTGAACATAAGACTTGCCAAAATCATAGAGGAAAAAAGAGTGGTGGCTTTGTGAATCCATT
>APFE030962768.1:0-12932 GCA_000404065.3 Pinus taeda | reverse complement strand
TTTTAATCGTAATATTTTATTCAAAATATATATTTATTTTAAAAGTTTAAATTTTTCATACAAAAAAGAACTATTCACCCAAGATCAATTTAATGACACGAAACTTTAGACGAGAACCATGACTCATACATTGTTTTGCAATATGTATCACTGGTATTATTATTTTTTAATTTAAATTTTAAAGTTATGGCTATAATGAGAGTTGTTGTCAACATATTCCAATCATTTTTTGTGTGCTAATTAATGGAATTTCAAACATTAACAATTTTGTATTTTAAATTCTTGTTTATCTTTTCATATTTACATAAGATAATGATAAAATTACTATACAAATCATCAAAGAACAAATAACATGATAAGATTTACATGTGAGATAACTTTAACTTCAATTTTATTAGTCTGCAACCTTCTGCGTGCGCTCACGGGCTGCCATGGGCCGTGTTAGGGTTGCGCCTCCTCTGCCATGGATGAGCTGGGCTCGTCCCAGGCTCCTCCTATCTCTCGACCGTCCTCCCCTTCTGTTGAAGATGTTGCGTTCAAGACCCTTCTGGCTTCGATGCCAGTCAAGAAAAAACCGAATGCTTCTAAGTTTGTCAAAAAACTGGAAAACATTCTGGTGGTTTCCCTTCCTCTGGAGGTACCGATTAAGGTAGCTTTGTCACTGGCAGAGAGGGCCCTGGTAGGACAGTTCACTGGCATTTGGCCTTATCCCAAAGCCACAGAAGCCTGGATCTGCAGGAACTAGAGGTAGTTAATCAAGCAAAGTGTCACCTCGTACTTTCTAAGGCGAGGCTATTTTCTGTTCGAGTTTATTTCAAAAGAAGACAAGGACCTAATCTTGAGGAACGGGCCATATTTTATGGGCCCTCAAGATCTTTATTTGAATAGATGGACTCCCGAATTTGATCCAGCTGAAGACATTCTGTAGACAGTTCCAGTGTGGGTAAGGCTTCTGAATCTTCCTATGCACTGCTGGAACTGGGATTCCCTTAAACATATAGGAAACACGTTGGGAAAATTCATAGATCATGCAGGTACCAAGGACCAATACGACTGCACTAGGATCTATGTCGAAGTGGATCTAGAAGTGGGGTTGCCGAAGGCCATAAAGATAAATGTAGGGAGTTGGACTCATGTGCAAAAACTTGACTACGAGCAGCTCCTATTCAAGTGCCCAAGTGTCAGGAATACAAACATTTCACCAAGAACTGTACCAAAAATGAAGAGGCGGTGCAAGGTAAGGAAGAAGGTTGGAAGCAGGTCAAAAGAACAAGGACTAACCCCAAGCCCTCAAACCCTCCTGGAGCTATAAAGGGAAAAGGGCAGCAGCCCCCTTCTAGTAGCCAAGGACAGCATCCAAAGGCACAAGAGAATGCGTTCGAGCCCCTTTCCTCAGCCTCAGCTGAAGTGCAAGAAATAGGACAACATCAGAAAGAGGCAAATGAGAAAGAGGTCCTCGAAAATTCTAGGTAAAGCAAGAGTGCAGCAGTATGCCCTAAGGGAAAGGCTACAGAGATGGAAGAGGAAGAACAAGATTCAGAAGAATCTAAGGGGGAAGGAGAAATAAGTGACTCTCAAACATTGTCTCGCAGATTGACAAGAGGAAGGAAATCTAACCGGGAAAAAAGAGAGCAAGAAACATATAAAGACAAGCTCCAAGGCAGTCAACCAACGCTGGAGAAGCTTCTAGCAAAGACATCAAAGATTACAAGAAGTCAGGGACAGGGCCTCAAAGGGGCCACCCAATCTGAGAAAGGTAAATAATGAATATTGTCTCCTAGAATTGCAGGGGGTAGGGAAGTAAGCAAAAAGAAGAAGCTATGCGAAGCTTGATTAGGATAGAGACCCCAGATATCCTACTGATCTAGGATACCAAATTGGAGGAGAAGATCTTCCTCTGTGTAAGCAGGAACCTTTGGAGGAAAAGTGGAGGCCAGGCTATCTCAGCCCAAGGAGCATTGGGAGGGCTGGGAGCTCTGGAATGAAGCCAAGCTGGAATTGGTCAATGGAAAACGAAACACTCATTGGCAGCTTATGCAATTCATAAGCCGAGAAACAAGGGAGACCTTTAGCCTTTTCAATGTTTATGTGTCAATAAATGCAGGGGAGAAGAAGCAGTGTTGGGACTCAATGAAACTCATGGCTGAGGAAGAAATTATGGGAAATATTATCATTGCAGGTGATCTAAATATAACTTTAAGCCCTTCCGAGAAGCGAGGAGGCAGCTCAATAAGGGATCTAGCGAGGGAATGGGTGGAGGACATCATGCAAGATTGGGATCTTCTCAACATCAAGCCCTTGAAAGGTAAGTATACTTTTTCAAATAAAAGAATTGGTCCTAGCCATATTGCTGCAAGATTAGATAGATTCCTTGTTCAAAGTTCCTATCTTCTCCTTGGTTTAGAAGCTAGGATGCTCATTCTGCCATGCAGTATTTCGGATCATAAACCCATAAGGCTGGAGCTCTTAGCGCATAGAAACCTTGGACCCATCCCTTTTCGATTTAGTCCTTTATGGATTAAGCATTCAAACTTTATGGATAAGGTTAAAGAAAATTGGAATCAGCCTGTCACAGGGTCTCCTTTTTTTGTGTGGGAGGAAAAATTAAGAAGAGTAAATGTTGTCCTGAAGAGCTGGGCTAAATCTCTTCCCAATCTGACTGATGAAAGGAAGACGGCCCATGCTTCCCTTGAGAAGCACCAACTATAGATGGAAGAGGAGCCCCCCTCGGAGGAAACTATAGCCAAAGAAGGAAATCTGCAGCAAAGCTTCCATAAATCTTGCTTGCAAGAGGAAGAATATTGGAGACAAAAATCCCGTAGTCTATGGTTGAAAGCGGGAGACAGGAATACCTCCTTCTTCCACAAGCAAACCCAAGCTAGAAGGTCCTTTAACTCTATAACTAAAATAAAGAAAGATTTCGTTACCCACAAGGACTTCACAAGCATCAAAGGGGCTGCCTTCTCCCATTTTGAGAAACTCTACAGTGAAGTCGAGGTTATGAGTTAGGGCTCAAGGTTCTTGGATGTTATCCCCTCCAAGACCTCTTTAAGTATGAATCACCAGTTGGAAGCTAAAGTTACCATACAGGAAATAAAGGCTACGCTGTATGAAATGGAGCCAGACAAAGCTCCTGGTCCAGATGGCTTAACAGCCAGATTCATCCAAGTCTGTTGGCAAATAGTGAAAAAGGACCTGCATAGAATGGTTTTAAAATCTCAAAATTGTTAGAAAATTGGAGGCAGCACGAATTCTGCCTTCCTCGCCCTCAGCCCAAAGGAGAAGGTTGCCAACACTTTTAACAGGTTTCGTCCGATTTCGCTATGCAACATTAGTTACAAGATCATAACAAAGGTGATTTCCAACAGATTGAAGGTCATCTTGCCCTATATTATAACTGAAAATCAAGGGGGGTTCATTCAGGGTAGGCAGATCGTGGACAATATAATCCTTGTGCAAGAGGCCATTCATTCTAGTTTGCAGCAGAAAGAAAAAGGTATGGTGGTCAAGCTGGATCTAGCTAACACGTTTTATCGTGTTCATCACAATTTCCTCTTTGATGTGATCCATAAGTTTGGGTTTGGTTAGGAGGTTATTAGATGGATCCGGGCCTGCATTTATGAGCCCTAGATTTCCCCTCTAATGAATGGAAGAGCAATGGAGTTTTTTAAATCCTCTAGAGGGCTACACCAGGGCTGCCCTCTTCCCCTCTTCTTTTTGTTTTGCAAGCTTCAGTTCTAAGATTTTATTTACAAAAATGTCAGGTGGATCAAGAGATTATGGGACTTAGGATTGCTAGAGGTGTCAAGGATATTAATCATGCATTGTTTGCCGATGACTCTCTTCTGCTAGGTGTTGCCTCTGTTCACGTTGCCTCCAAGTTCAGGAAAGTATTGGATGACTTATGTTGGACTTCGGGCAGTAAATTAAACGAGGGGAAATGACACTTCTATCGCTGGAATATCTCCAACAACGATCTCTCCTCAATATCCGGATGTCTGGGCTTCGTCGGTTCTGCTAATTGGAATTCATTCACCTATTTGGGCCTTCCTATCTTCCAAAGGAGTCCCTCTAGCAAAGATTGGCTCCCAATGGTTGACAAATTCAAGAATAAAATCCAGTCTTGGGGTTTCTCGTGGCTGAATCTTGCTGGGAAGACAATGCTTATTCAATATGTTCTGACCAGCCTGCCTATTTTCCAATTCTCGGTCATGTTTGCACCCATTAGCATTCTCAAGAAGATGGAGGAGTGGATTCGTACGTTTTTATGGAAGGGTGGCAAGCAGAATGACAGGAAAATCCCCTTAGTTAGTTGGGACAAAGTTACTAAACCTCTGCTAGAAGGAGGTCTGAACTTCAAGGACCTGTAGATACATAATATTGCTATGGGGGCTAAGATTTTGTGGAGACAAATAGCCCTGAAGCTTGGCTGGGCTCAAAAGGCGCTATGGAAGAAATATTTCAGGAACCATAGGTTACAGAGCTTGGACGATCCTACTCCCACCATTAAAGGATCTCAAATTCACAGGCTTTGCATGTAGGCCTTACCACTGATACAAAAGCATTCCTTTTGAATTCCGGGCAATTGCAAGCTCATCAATATCTGGAATGACAAAATTATGAACGAAGAACCTTTAGGTGCTATCCAAGAGCTCGCTGAGCTCCGAAGCTGGACATTGAATAGGGATATTAAAACTTTGTGGGATATTTATAGTTGGAAGGACAATGCGTGGGCAGGCTGGAAGAAACCACAAATTCTAATTACTCTTGATCAGGTGTGGTCCTTCCTGTTGACAAAGTTGAGATGAATGGGCTCGATTAATATCAGGAAATAAGATAAGAGAGGCTCGGGATCTCAGACTGGTTCTTACATAGTTGCGCAAGGCTATGCACAACTCAACAAAAATTCCCCATGTTCCTTGTTGTTCTACGACTTGGATAGGTCTTTGGAGGCAGAAGTGTGTGCCGAAAATCAATTTCTTCAACTGGTTATTGTGTCACAACAACATTCTAACAGATGACAGACTTAAGAAGAAAGGCTTCCTGGGCCCTTCCAGATGTGCCCTTTGCTTGGAAAATGAGGAAAATGCCTCTCACTTATTGATTGAATGCAGGTTCACCAAAAGTATTTGGGAAGAGGCGATTTCCCCATGGGGATCTACTGTTACTCTACCCAACACTATTATTGGCTTCTTCACCGATTGGGCTCACCTCTATCCCGGGAAGTTCCCTAAGAACAAATGGTTCAAGGCAACTTGGCTGGCCTATCCAAAATTCATCTTCTAGCACATTTGGCTAGAGTGCAATCACATAATTTTTCAAGAAAAAGCACAGAATTGTAAGCTTGTTTTGTCAAAAGCCAACAACCTGCTCAAGGAGACTCTTGGTGAGAAGTTTGGGAAGCTGGAGAATAAAGTTTTAAGTCCTCAAGAGCTGGCGTGGGGGAGTGTGCTTGGTCTCTAGTATTCTGATGGTGAGAGACAGTATAACACCTAGAAATACTGGCAGATTAGGCTTATTGAGGGCGAATTCCACATGTGGCTCCAAAAGCATGCTAGCTCCTCCTTGTTTTTTGATGGGGCTGCCAAAGGCAATCTGGGGATTGCTGGGGCTGGAGGTGTCATCAGGAATGCGGATGGCATCATAGAGAACATGTATGCTTGGGGCTTGGGTCATAGTACCAACATGCAACTAGAGGCTATGGCCTTATTGCAGAGCCTTAAGCATTTACAAGATCTTGGTATTGAGAAAGCCATTATTCTTGGTGACTCCCAATTGTTGATTGGAATCCTTGTGGATAACACATCCCCTCATGATTTCCGGCTAGCAAGAGAGGTTACCAGAATAAGAAAGCTCGTAGGCTCGTTTCTTCAGGTGAACTTTTTTCACGTTCATCGACAAAATAGCAAGGAAGTGGGTACGGAAGCTAATAAAGTTGTCCTCCTTCCTGGTGGCACTCAGATAAGAGACGTGGTTGAAGATTGAGATCCGATCCCTTAATTCTGTTTATCATGTTCTATTGTTTTTTACTTCAGCAGTTTGTCTGTGTCCACAAGCTTGGGAAAATTCTAGAATTCGACTCGTCTGACGGTGTTAAGAAGACCCAGAACATTAGGAATATGGTAATAGCTTATTTATCTATTGAGGACACCCAGTTCTTGGGCTATCTAAATGTAATTTGCTAGCTAGTTTTGCCTATCTTTTAATACAAAGTATAACCGTTTTCGTTAAATAATAATATAATAATAATAATAAATAAATAAAAATTAAATTAAATTAAATTAAATTAAATTAAATAAATAAATTGACATAATAAAATTAACAAATAATGTTAGTTGTCTATCTTATAGGAGCATATTTCAAAACAATCTGGTTATTGTGTAATTTCTTCCTGCCATGATTTGGTTTTCAACCAATGCAATATAGGTGTGTATCTCCATTGTCAAACATGAGCCCCAAAAATACATTTTACAACGTATAGTAACTAACTCTTTTAATAAATTGATAGTTTCACTATTTTTTTACTAAGCTACTATGTATCACTTGTTTATAATTGACAATAAAAATTGGTCTTCCTTTTTTTTTTACAAAAACGGTTATGGGGTTTCATTAGATACTTGGCATAAAGCCACAACTTAGTTTACAGATAATGGAGCTGATTTCTAAGCACCTCTCCAACAAGAGGATCAAGGCACATACGCTTATGAATCGTCTCTTCTTACATTTTACAATGAGCTCTATTTCTGTTATTTGCACAAGCTTGTGAATGCATACAAATTGCTTCAATAAAATGCAGTAAAACATGGAAGATTAAGGAATTGGGTCCCACGATGTTTCTTTGTCTTTGAGAATAGTCCCAGTAGGTAACTGGACTGCCCTGTTTGCTTCAATGTCTGCCTCTTTGTTATTTATTCTCAGCACATGGAAAAATTCCAATTTTAGGGGCTTTGCTCTATCTTTGACTCTTGTGGTCGTCCTTGCAAGGCGCAAATCTGATGGAGTAGGGTTTGTCGCCATTGTTTTGATGATGACCTGTGAGTTGCCAAAAACATTAACCTCCTTAAGTCCCAACTCTTTAAGCAACTTGATCCCTTGGAGAAGGGCTAACACTTCAGCTTGCATGCTAGAGGAGTGACCTAGTCCCCAAGCATATCTGTGAGTAGGAGTTCCTTCTATATTTATTATGAGCCCTCCCGCGTCAACGATTCTTAGATTTCCCTTGGCTGCCCCGTCAAAGAAGAGAGAGGGTATTGTTTGCTTGGAAATCCAGGACTGAAAGTCTTCTTCATTTTTTCTGATTTGCCATTCTTTGGGAGAAACGGGGATGGTGGTCGATTTTTGGAATTGGAGACTGAGTGCAGCACCCAACTCAATGTCTTGTCAGCATAGATTTGAATCATCCATTCTATCTCTTAGGCATTCATTTAGCTGACATTTTACTATGGTTAAAACAAGTCTGAAATCCTGCTCTTTGTTTCTGAATATCCTTCTATTCCTGTCTAACCAAATCTGCCAACTGATGAATTTGGGAAGAGTATTCCAAGCTGCTATGATTAGTTTGTTTTTTGGGTATGGACCTGGGTATCTGGCCAGCCATCTAACAAATAGATCTGGGATAGTGCAGGGGAGAGTGAAGCTAGATTTCCAAGCTCCATGGATGTTAGGGTCCCATCCTAACCCCCTTATTTATGTAGTAGGATCGAGTCATAGTTATAGTTAAGTAAAGAGTCAATAAAGTCCATATTGATAATTGTAAGTGGTTAACCCGCATTTAATGACGAGACCACAGTTAGTTGCAAATGGGCCATGGTATTAGATAGATGGTATTAATAAGAACCATGGTATTGCTCCATGGTATTGCATGTATGAGTCATATATAAAGGATAGAGACTCCCTGCAAGGAGCGTCGTGTCTTATTTTGTAATCGAGCTCTGCTCTATTGGAGGTTGCTCCCTCGAAGAGGTAAGTGAACATTACTTTCTGAATAATAAAATACCAACTATTATTTCTCACTGTTCAATGTTCTAGGTATATTTCTGCGCATATTGGGTATTCTTGTATCATATTGTAGGTTAAGAGCATAACAAGTTACCTCTTGGTTTGACATGGTATCAGAGCTAGCGCCATTTTTGGCTTCCCTCTTTAATTTGTAACTCCTATTTTGCCTATGTTTTGAATCCTATGACATTTATCCCACTATTATTATGTTGATTCTGGCTAGCTTGGTAGCTGTGATGCTTCCTCCTCCCATGCTGCGCTGCTCTAAATGCAATTAGCTTACTCTATATAGTTAAACATTGTTGCATGCATGCCTTATGGAATCCAGCTTTACCTCCTGAGGATTGTCAGTTGATCTTCAACGGTTCTATCTTGTATATTGAAGAAAGGCTTAATATGTATGGTCAATTTCAATGCTGCCTTATATAACACAATGCTACTCTCTGTTGAAAGATTCTTGAAGGACCACAACACTGCCTTGAACGCCTCTCCTCCCACACTGCACTGCTCACCTCGGCGATACCCCATCTCACACCCTCCTCCACGGTGAATGTTCCCATCACTGCGGCTGTGTTCCTTGATGATCTCTTGGCATTCATTTCAACAAAGATCACGAGTTTTATTTGTGGCTAAAGACACCCTCCTCCTACTCTGCGCTACTCCACATTGAACGCTAGTGTGGTAGCTGCATACAAACTCGCTTGAGGTCTAGCATAATCATGATGAGAAGAAGGGCCTTCGTAAGGTGAATGATAATGTTGCGTGGGATCGTGGTAAGTGGGACAGAACTATGATTGCTCCATGATATATCATTATTGCTACAATGATGTGTTCTGGTAGCTGATCTGAAAATCACTCATGAGTGACCTCAGTCAATTAATTAATGAATGAAGGTATTACATACTCATGTGCTAATGGGTGTCTATGTTATCTTAGGCAATGGATCAATAAGATTGCAAAATACACAGACATTGGAATATGGAAAACAGTAAGAGAAACATAATAAGAAAAACAGAACACAACAAAATTTAATATGGAGTTCACCCAATCTTGCTGGGTTACGTCTTCGGTCCAGCTTTCAATGGTGGCCTTCTTTTATTGTGTGTTTATGCAAAGTTTTATAATGGGGAGCTCAATTCAAGTCTCTTGAAATAGATAATGCTTAGAAGGGTGGTTCTTGGATTCCCCAAGCCACTAAAGTGCACAAACTCTTCCTTGCCAAGTCTTGACCTCAACTGGTCTTGATGGGATGAGTCCAATTTGGTACTCAGTTCCTGATAGATATCCTCACAGGGATCACTTCAAACTCTCAAGCCTTTTGTATGCTCGATGTTGCCTTAGCTCTATAAGTTAGCTCGGCTCTCTGCATCTGCTCCTGTTTCTTCTGTCTCCTTCCTCACTATTCGGTTCTTTCTTACAGTGCTTCCCTCCTTTGTTCTCTATTCATTCATTACCTAAAGCCAATATGTCTCATGACGCTTGTTTCCTCTTCTTCCCCTTTGGATCGCTTGCTACTGTTTGCTTGGAATTCACTGCCTCTGTGTCATGATCACTATGTAACGTCTCACGGGGAAGTGGCCACTTGTCCTCTCATGAACTACGCCAGCTCTTCCTCAAACGGTTTGGTATTTTGGTTACTTTGCGTAATGATTCATACACTAACTCAGTGGTCAAATCAGACTTCAGACTTTTATATGTTGTTTCTTATTTCTCTCTCCGAATCTGGTTTCCCATCGGGTGCAATCTTCGCCGTTAGATTTGGAGCCCCCAAATCCTACAATGTTCGCTCTTATCACGTGGTTGACTTTCTTGGATATTAGCCCACGATGAGAGGCAATTTTCTCTCTCCTCCACCGCACACGCATCATTCGTTGTATGGCATCGCAGGTCTCTTGACAATTCCACTTACCACCCAAAACACCTCTGATATTCTGTCGGTTTTGAGCGCGGGACCCGCCTTTCGCTTTAGCGCTTTTTCGATGGTTTTCGGCTTTCCTTGGGACTGAGCACTCGGGGCCTTTCCATTTCAAGGAGTTCCGATCCAGATTTCCTGACTGCTAGTTTGTGTCCTGCGCGATCTCCATGGGCCTCAATCAGCGTGCTTTGACTGAGGTCCTCGTCGTTCCTTGCTAGCTACAAACAGACACTGTCCATAGGTCTTCCTGATAGCTCATTATTCACAAGTTTTTGAAGTCTATCATGATTTGATACAGTCATAAAACTCTAATAAATTTCATGGATCCAATTTGGATCACGACCTTCCCACTGAAAAAGCTTTTGGACCACCAAAAGTTGGTTTTCAAGCATCGACTAAGTGAGTGTACAATTGTCTCACTTGTCCAATCTCTATCCATTTTGCACTGCTTGGGCCCAATTCTGAGGTACTCAACATCTCCCCTGCATGTCGTCCTCACCTTCCTATTCAGAAGTGTGTCTTCCTAGAATTTATTAAGATATTCAAGTAATAGGTCATCAATAGAAGGCAATTGACTCTACTCTTCGCGATCCTTAATTACTAAGGGTTCAAACAGTCTCAAGCAATCTGCATTTATGACTAAGTAGATGTGCACGTAAGTTGGTAGATTGAGGCGAAAAGCATTGTCACCAATTTTCTCAAGTATCTTAAAGGGTCCATACCTGATAGGCTTTAGCTTTTTACCTTCACCTTGCATTCTGTCCTTGCTAATATACAGCCAGACTTGGTCACGAACTTGGAAACTATGCTCCATCCGATGCTTGTCATGCCTTCCCTTGTATTTGGCTTGGCTTTTTTCCAACTGTTCCTATACTTCCTGGTGGATCACTTGGATCTGTTCAATGAGCCTAGTTTTCTTGTCCACATCCCTGTGTCCCTCAACTATGGTGTCTTTACCAAAGACAAAATCTAAAGGAGACCTTGGTGTGAAACCAAAACAAGTCTCAAAAGGAGATCTCTATGTAGAAGAATGTTTTGCTCTATTGTAAGCATGTTGCACCTAACACAAATGTTCATCCCAAAGCTTAGGATGCTTATTGCAATATCATCTGAGCAACTAAATCACTGTCCTATAGACTATTTCTATCTGGCCATCAGTTTGTGGATGAAAAGTTGTGCTTCTCTTTAGTTCGGTGTCCATTAGTTCCCACTGCCTCAACCAAAAATTTCCCACAAATCGGGTGTATTGATGAGATACAATGGAAGTCGGTAATCCAAAATGAAACCATACATGTTGAAAGAACAATTTAGCAGTTTGTTCAACTGTAATCTGTTTATTACAAGGTATCAAAATACACATATTTCTGAACTTATCCACAACAACATACAGATAATCATGACCTTTCCTATATTTAGGCAATCCTCCACCAAATCCATGGAAGCACTTTCCCAAGGGTGAGAAGGAACTAGTAATCGAGTGTACAAGCCTATTTTTCTATTGTTGGGCTTTCTTTTAGATCACATAGTACACCCTCTTACATATCTAGAAACTGTCTCGTTCATTTTCGGCCAATAACAAAATCTTTGCAGTTGTGTAACTGTTTTACTTACCCCAAAATGACCTGCTATTAGAGAAGTGTGTGCTTCTCGAATTATCTTTACTCTTTCAGTTTGTGGAATGCATAACTTCCCACAATGATATAAGAGCTGGTCGTTTACATGATAATCCAATTCTTCTACTCATTTTCCTTCAATTAAGGTTGCATATATATATATTTAAAGTATATATCTTGAGCATATTGTTCAATGTAGCTCTCATGTAACACATAATTATGCTTAAGTATAGTAGATGCATTTATAATGGGTCGAGATAACATATCTGCAACTTCATTGTGTATGCCCTTTTTATATCTAATGACTAAATGAAACTGTTGTAGAAAACCATCCATCTATAGTGTCTTGATTGCTGCAACTTAGTTTGGGAGTGTAGATATTGAAGTGGTTGATGATCAGTATGTATTACTGTCTCCTTTCCCATTAAGTAATGTTTCCACTTTTTCACATTCTGTACTAATGCATACAATTATTTATCATATGTAGGATAGTCAACCACTATAGAATTAAATGTCTCAGAATGATAACATATGGGTTTACTGTGTTGTGTTAACACTGCTCCCATGGCATAGTCACTGGCATCTGTTTGGATCTCAAATGGTCTTTGACGATCAGGAAGCCCTAGTACAGGTGTTGTACTAATATTTTCTTTCAAGGTGTCGAAGGCTCTCTATTGTTTGCCTCCCCACTGAAACACCTTGTTTAATATTGTTAAAGCATGTAAGGGAGCTGCAATTAAGGGAAAGTTAGAAATGAACTTTCTCCAATATTGTGCTACTCCTAAGAAGCTCCTAACTTATGTAGCAGATTTGGGTTTAGGTCAGTTCACAATGACTGTCTCCTTAGAGGGATCTATCTTCAATTCACCACCCCCTACTGTGTGTCCCAAACAATTCAAAGATGTTTTGCCAAATTCACATTTTGAGAGTTTAAAATTAATTTCTTCTCTTTTCAAAACATCTAGTGTCTGCTTAACATGCTTTAAATGTTCTTCCCATGTTTTGCTAAATATCAGAATGTCATCCAGATACACAATAACAAAATCATCAAGAAAAGGTATGAGTACATCATTCATTAATCTCATGAAAGTAGTAGGAGCATTAGTTAAGCCAAAAGACACAACCAACCACTCATACAATCCTTGCTTTGTTTTGAAAGCAATCTTCCATGCATCTTGTTCTACAACTCTGACCTGGTGATATCCACTATGCAAGTCTAACTTGGAAAAATAAATAGCTTCTTTCAATTGATCTAAAATATCATCTATGCGAGGAAGGGGATAACGATTTTTGATTGTTAGCTTATTCAGTGCTTGGTAATCAATGCACATTCTCTACGAGCCATCTTTCTTTCTCACTAAAACGATTGGTGACCTACATGGTGATGTGCAAGGTCTGATGAACCC
>APFE030962765.1:24822-51115 GCA_000404065.3 Pinus taeda | reverse complement strand
CATCAAGCGTGTCAAAGAGTATCAGTCGACGGCGGAAACCATCAATGTAGTGGCAAAGTGTATCAGAGAATATCTTGTGCAGCGGCCCAAAGCAAGAGAAAATTGAATATCTTCCAGCAGATTCATAGAAGGAGAGCGAAAGTACTTGAAGCTCTCAAATAATAATAATTGCACATTCAATTCGCACCAAAGCCGAACTGCAGCCCTGAAGCACATTCACTCCAGCAGCACCGCATCTGGTCCCAAAGGGCCACCTCGTCACCTGTTCTGATCCAGCTGCCCCCAGCGCAGCCAAAAAATATTTACTTGCATTTAATTCCAGCATCATTTAGATTTTTGAAGAGTTCTAAGTAGACCTATCAAGGTCACTTGTAATGATGTCTTTCCGATATTTTGTTTATAAATACCACCCTAGGCGATATTGTGAGGGGTTGGTTGGTTGGTAGTATTTGTTGGTCAGTTTTCTTTCCAGCATTTTCTCTGAGAAAAGACTCACATTGTCACTGTCATATTTTTCCATAATCAAAGATTGCTGAAAGCATGGATTGCGAAACAGCTTGTTGTTTTCTCTTGGCCAAGGAATGATCACGGAATTCCTGTGTCTCTGCATAATCCAATAAGTGTTCTTCTTCCCTGTTTATTTTATGTTTTTATCACCTTTCCGCCTTTCTAAATTGCAGGAAAAAAGAATAGCTGAAGATTTGTTTCATTACACCTTAAGTTCAATTTTTGCATTTTTCAATGTTTTCTTCAGAAACAGTTATGAGCTTGTATTCTTAAATGATCTGGTTTACCCTGTTTCTTTCACATACGAGTGCATGTCTTTGGAATTCTTAACTGCTCCGGGATCCCACTCATCCACTTCTCCTCTTTGTCAGCATGATGAAATGATTCTCTTTTGCCTTTCATCCCTGATGCTCATTCCGTACTTTCAGCAGACCGAGTGTTGTATCCTGTGTGGCTATCCCACTCTGTATCCCCTTGTGACCAAGAAAACGCTCACATGCCTCAATCTGTGACTCCATACCCAATGGTTTGAAACTTATAACACTTTACTATGCCTCTTTATTCAAGAATCCTACCTTCCTTCCAATCACAGTCAACATTCCCTTGAAGTCAGAAAGCTAGCCTAAAATCATCAACTAAGGTTGAATCTAAAGGAGAGAGCCCTCTCCTTGCAGGTGGGCTAGAACCTGCAATCAGAAGATTGGTTTGTGGTTACCTCGGCCATATCCCTACTAGGAGCCTAGGGACAACCTGAGTGATAACACATCTAATGCAAAAGGTTTGATACCTACAAAAATGAATCTCCTTTAGTATAAATTGAGGGTGAAGTGAGAATGACTTAACACAACACTAAGTTGATCTAATATACTAATAATCAATAAGTATTATGACCTTAAGATGGGTGAGTTAACACTACCTCATTGGCTTTTCTTTAACATATGGCTAGTGCCTCTAAAAGTCTTACAAAATTACATGTTGACTATAGCCTTTTTTATCCCACAATGTTTTTTCTCAAATCAAATATCCAATACGTTCATAGCTACACCCATAAAATATATTTCATAGATAGGAGCATATTCTACCTTTTATTAGTTCCCTCCATGAAATTTATGATTTAGATTCCCTATGATCTTATTCTATTAAGTTTTTTATTTTTTTATTGTTTTTTTAATTAGAAGGTTACATTATTCATGGTTATATTATTATAAAATGATATAATCTCATGACCTCAACATGTATGTACATAATCATGTGTAGCCAAACATTTGCACCTAAAATAACATGCTGATTCTTTAGCATGCTGATTCTTTGTAGGAGGGAATTCGTCCTTTCACGCCTGATACTTTTGGATCATGTGTCAAAAAGATATTTCCTTATGCGTATGAAGGACAATCTCTTAGTCAATTATAACTAATTATGTGTCTTATTCAATAACAATAAAATAAACTTTAGTAAATCACTAATATCAACTAAAATCCTAATATCCTTTTTGAACATTTGTAAGGCTACTAAAGAGTTGTCATTCTTTATCTAAAAGCTCTTACCATTTGACCCCATACTTGAAGTGTATATACTAAAACTTAGTTGTAATTTAACCTCAATCCCACGATTCAATATGCATAAGTGCAAAATGACATCTTATCACTAATATTATAGTTCAACAATCATGAAAAATAGTAAAATATGATGCCAATTAAAACATAGATGCCATGGTAAAAATAATTTTCTCCTTTCCTATATTATATAGCCATGATCACATTAGAACAATGTAATATAGTTTTAGTGGTTAACTACTTTAAATTTCATATTAAGATTCTTATTGAAAATATATATAAAATAAGTGTATTTCTAAGTATCCATTTATATGATGATGTTCATGGATAATGTCCAATAAGATCAAATTTATTAACTTGGAATGTGTTGGAATGTGTTAAGAGAAATATTCTTAAGTTATCATAGTTTTGATAACACAAAATCCTAGGAGTGTTTCCTTGTATATGGGAGGATGGCAGTGGATGTGACATGTGGGTGCTGGCATGTTGGTCATCCCTCGTAGTAATAACACAAGGGTGCATTCTAGAAAGTACTTTCCATGAAATTTTAATTCTAATAAGTTGTGTTGGGATGGCCAATAAACACCATTATTATGGTTTCCTTTGAATTTTCCATTATATGGTTTTAAATTCTACCTTGAAGTTACTCACATTAATG
The DNA here is from genome assembly GCA_000404065.3 of Pinus taeda. Taxonomy (NCBI): domain Eukaryota; kingdom Viridiplantae; phylum Streptophyta; class Pinopsida; order Pinales; family Pinaceae; genus Pinus; species Pinus taeda. Next base: position 48,397 of record APFE030962765.1, on the reverse strand, counting down.
ATTTATATCCTCCCATTTGATCTAAGTTTTCATTACTATATAATTATTTTTATTTGAATGGTTTACCTCAACTAGTACGACCTCAAATACTTATTGTTTGGGTTTCCATTTTGACTAGTTTCTTCTATGTGCATAAACTTGGGGATTGGGATGTCATCATTTGCAATTGATGTCGCCCATATTTTCTTGTACCTTTATATTTGCTTCCCTCTCTCGTCTCTGAATAAACCATAGGTTCTAGTCTTGGGCGTGATGTGCCACGCTTATTATGTGATCTTACTATAATTTCTTCTTTGTGTTTTGTTGGACCATTCCCTTGGTCACATTGTCGCACTTGTTTCCTCCTCGTCTTCCTTGTAATCCTACTCTTGTTTGTATACTTCCACCATGCCTCATTAAAATAATATATACCAAAAAAACCAGCCATTATTAATACTAAAATAACTGTTTTAAAATAAATTAATAATACCTGATTAAAAAAATTTAACAAATAAATATTAATTCTATCTAAAATGAAAAACATTATTATTATCATAAAATATTGTATACATGTAAATTAATATTCCCCAAACACAAAAGTATATAGTATTATCATAATTTTTTTTTAAACACTTCACAAAATGCTTTTTGTTTTTAAAGTTTTAATAAAATATGAACAATAAAAATCATCATCAGAAATTTTGAAACTCAATTCTAGCTTTTTCAAACAAAATTAAATAGTTGTAATTTTTTATAAAATATAATTTCAACTCTATATCATAAGTTTTATTGGAGAAACATTGATGGTAGTACCATTCATTAACAGATCAATATGAATGATGATAGCAAAATAAGAGAAAACATGGATTTATAAAGCATAGATTGAGTTATCTGAGAGGTTCGCATGATTTTTTCCCCTTAGACTTACTCACTTGAAAACATGATCAACATGGTTCACTATATTCCAGTTATTTACTCCAAGAGACATTCAAACCTTTAGACTTTTTTTTTCAGGTTAAAAATTGAAAAAATAGATTAAGTTAGATTTTAAAAAAAATTGGTAATTAGATTAAGGAAGTTAGTTAGATTAAGTTTTAATTTTAACAAATATTTACTAGATTGTAAATAAAATTAACGCAAAATTATATCACAAATATACTTAGGAATGTAAAAGTGAGATTGATTAATTGTTATATGTTGAAATTGCAACAAAAAAAATCCTAATTTAATTTTTCCTTGAATTAAATTGTAATTCCACATCTCATGACAACTTGTAATAGCTAACTAAGTTAATTTGACTTAGTTGGATGAGTTAACTTGAGTTGAGAGTCTAAGTAGAGATCTAGAGTGTACCCTACTTTTTCAGATCCCTAGTTGTGTTTATTTTGAGTTCTAATTATTTAATTTAGTTTAATTGAGTTAAATTCAACTAAACTAGTTCCAACTAATGGAGAAATTAGTGGGAGATCTAGTAGTGGGGTGTAACCAACACTGATCAACCACTAAAATAAAGATTCAGTCATAAATAATTGAAGTATGATGGATCAAAGAATGACCCAATTGAGATTGTAGTTTAGGGACAACGTATTATTAGTTGTATAGTCATCTAAATTGTATTGGTCATGCATGCAATTAGAGGAAGGCCTCTGAGGATTGCGCAGTTCATAATTGCACTAGTGATTAGAGTAGATTCAAGTCAATTGTTTTAACATATTACAATCTGCATTTTGAATCTACAATGAATTTCTACATGGTATTGAAGATGAAATAACTATAGAAAAGGAGAGTACAATTTTGTATTTTGTAAGAGACATCAAATTTGTATTATCATACTACAGTGGCACCAGGATGTCATTGTACAGATTGAGTCTTAGATATTCCCTTGACTGTAGTTGAAAATATATTTCTTAGAAAGGATGAAGATAGTGTTGGAAGAAAATGGTCTTAAGGAATTCATAGACAAAAATATTCCTAAACCAACTGATGCTCATAATTTGGCAGAGTGGAGAAAGTGTGTGGAAGAGGTGAGAAGGATTATGATAGAAGGAGTTTGAGATTATATTTTCTTGAAACTCCATGATAAGGAAACTCCATTTGCAATGTGGAAGGCCTTGACAGACCTATTTCAAAACAACTATGGCCAGAAGAAGTTGGCAATGAAGGACAAGCTTAGAAATATCAAGATGGAGAAGGGTGACCCAATACCGAAGTACTTGACCAAGTTCACCTAATGTCTAGATGAGGTTGGAAGTGTCAGTGTTATAGTTTTTGAAGATGATCTAGTGAGCCTAGCACTTCTAACGCTTCCCAAAAGCTAGAAAATCCATGAAGAGTCAAATAATGGGAGGGAGAAGCTACTAGAGTGGGATCGATTGTGGTTTGACTTGGTACAAGAACAGATTTGACAGAACATAAGAGATAGATCCTCATCCAAGCATGATGAGGAGGAGAAATGTTATGAAACCAGCTCAAGAAAAGATAGAAAAGATAGATCAACGACTTAGAATTCAGCCTCTTCGAGGGGGCAACCTCCTTTACATCACATAAATGAACAATTCTTCCATGATTCAAATGAAAAGACCTCCTCTCTATATATAGGAGTCTAAGGGACCATAACATAATCAGAGCCTACATAACAATAATAATGCAAGGGCACAATAATAATGATAGTGGGCTTCTATGGGGCTCCATAGTAACAATATGGGCACTACATGGGTAAATCAATATAATGAGTGGGTTGTACTAATAACAATAAGGGGTTACTCTAGTAGTATAGGGGCCTAACAAGAAATGTGCCTTAGCATGAGATGAGAAGAAAAGGAAGGGGAAGTCATGGATGATGATGAGGATAAATATGCCTTAGTGTGAAAGGGGAATAAAAGGAAGGAGAAGTCATCCCATTCGAAATCATATTCTAGTTAGGGAAAAAGAAGAAGGACATGCCAAAGATTAAATGTTTTCATTGCAATGACCTGAGACACAATGCTACAAAGTGTCTACACAATAATGTCGATATGAATCCCTAAGGAGTAGTGGCAGATGAAAGTATTGCTTCACAATTCGAACTGTATCTCACCTTCTCTGCTTGCATGGTGACATCAGTGATGGGTAGTGCATTGTACCTAGATAGTGGATCCTCACTCCATAACACCATAAATAAAGAGTTCTTCATTGACTTGGAGGAGGAGGACCCTTAGTTTCACATTGAGATGGGAGATCATGGAAGGTATAGCGTGAACGACATCATTATTGTTACCTTTCATAGGGAAATTAGTTCTCCTCTCACAATGAAATATGTCATGTATGTTCTAGGTTTAAAGAAGAATTTGGTTTTAGTTGGCATGTTGGAGGACTGTGGCTATGATGTGATATTTACCAAGGGAAAGGCTTTCCTTCATCGCATAGTCTCAAGTTAGGTGAATAAGTTGAAGTTTCTAGTGAAGAACCTATAAAAATTGGATGTAGATGACTGTATTATTTTATCACTAAAGAAGAGAAGGTGTAAAGTCGAGACATCAGTTAGTTGTGGCATAGAAGATTGGGTCAGTCGTGCCAGAGAGCTTTGTATATCATGTAGAAAATACTACAGGACTTCCCAAGGGTAAACTCGAGTAGAGAGACACATGCAAAGGGTGTACATTATGGAACTACACCAAATATTTCTTTCATGATAAAGACATTTGAGGGCAAGAAATCCTTGATAGAGTTAACTTAGATGTGTGTGGATTTTGCTTGATAGCATCCATGACCAAGCACAAGTATTATGTAATATTTGACGATGATTTTTATTGTAAGTGGTGGATTTTATTCATGTAGAAGAAAGATCAGACACTCATTAAATTTTGTAAATTTAAGGAACTTGTCGATAAATATACAGGTATAGAATTTAAATCTCAGAGAAGATATAATGGTCGCAAATATGTGTCAAATGAATTCAAGATATTCCTTGCTTCAAAAGGCACTCGATCGGAGTTAATAACACCTCATAACTCACAATAGAATGGGGTGGATGAAAGGAAGAAAAAAAGTATTTTGGGAGATGCAAGGGCGATGTTACATGATTAATGCCTATCATTGCACTTATGTGTTGAACCGTGAAACACAATCGTTTATTTTCAGAACATAATCCCTCATTGAATTCTCTAGATGAGTACACCAAAAGAAGATATTTTAGGTAATAAATGAGATGTGGCACACTTCACGATCTTTGGTTCATGAGTCTACTATCATGTTAAAAAGGATGAATGGAAAAAGCTAGAGCCAACAACTGAGTTGGGCATATTGGTGGGGCACACTAATACACCTCACAACTCTTGGGTGTACCTATCATCCAACAAGATGACAATGGTTTGTATAGATGTGAATTGTGATGAAGAGAAGGCCATGAGGTCTTCCCTTTAGTAGGAGGTTTAGTTACATGCAGATGAGGAGATTTTAGCTCCAAAGGAGGAACCTCAACATGATTTGCAACAAGCACATGTAGAGGAGAAGCGAGTAGCATCGCCGAATCATGCAGAGACTTCCAGAGATGGAAGGAATCACACCAAAGAGGTTGATATATTGATTCACGATGCTATAGAGAATGTGGGAGCATCCATATTACATCACGAGTAGAGGAGGTCAACAAATCGGTACATTGTCTACATGTCTCTAATGAGAGAGAGTCTAGAGGTTGAGCCATCCTCACTCGAGGAAGAAATGAAACAATGAGTATAGGTTGATGCCATGGTTTAGGAGCATGACCTTATTATCATAAAAAAAAAATGGGAAGTTATCGCAAGACTAGCAGACAAGTGAGTGGTCGGTTCCATATGGCTTTACAAGGTAAAGTAAGAAGAAAATGGGAGTGCCGAGAAACAAAAGGCTAGATTTGTGGTTTGAGGGTTCTCTCAGGTGGAAGGAATTGATTACGATGAGAAATTTTCTCTAGTAGAAAGGTACTCTTCAATCATATCTATTCTAGCACTGTTAGCATAGATGGGATGGAAGATACATCAGATGGATGTGAAGACAACATTCCTCAACGGTATGATTGACAAAGAGATGCATATTGAGAAACCAAAAGGACTTTATACCTTCAATAGAGATTCACATGTGTTCAGACAAAGGAGAGCATTGTATGGACTAAAATAAGTACCATGTGTTTGGTACACCATAATTGACAACTATTTCATAGGGTTGGGCTTCAAAAAAAGCGAAGTAAATGCAAACTTTTACTATATTGTGGATGAAGTTAAATTGTTGATTAATTATTATATGTTGATGATTTGATTCTAACAAGTGATGAGAAGTTGAATTCTCTTGCAAGATCTGCTTTGCAAGAGAATTCAAATGAGGAGTGTTTAAAATGAAACAAGAAAATCCTAACTTCATTTTGTCCTTGAATTAAATTGTAATTCCATATCTCATGAAAACTTGTAATAGATAACTAAGTGAATTTGACTTTGACTTAGTTGGCTCAGTTAATTCAAGATGAGAGTCTAACTAGATACATGTAGAGTCTCTTCTACTCTTTAGGATCCCTCATTGATTTTATTTTGAGTTGTAGTTATTTAATTCAATTAAACAAGTTCCAACTGATGGAGGAATTAGCAAGAGATACAATAGTGGGGTTTAACCAACACTGCTCAACCAGTAAACTGGAGATTCATTAATAATTAACTCATGTATGTCAAACCAAAGAAGGTCTGAGTTGAGATTGGAGTTCAGGGAAAACGTACTATTAGTTGTATAATCATCTGAATTGTATAGGTGGTGCATGCAATTAGAGGAAGGCCTATGAGGATTGAACAATTCATAATTATGGAATTTTCCAATTAAATATTGGCTAATTTACAAGGGAATAGTCCAAGGAAATAGGAGTTTGGCAGGCAACATAATTGGCTAAGTATTGGCTTGAGTTGGTTTCTGAAGCAATGAGATAGATTGAGATAGTTCAGATATTTCTTAGGCTTTAGAAAAGCGTTGCAATCTTCTCATTTTTCTGATTAATGCAATAAAAAGATAGCAAAGATTTTTATTTGTGGCTTTCCCCATAAATTTATTGTGTTATGTGTGACTGAATTCTTTCTCTTTTATGCTTCATGATTTCATCGATCATTTACTATCTCCTGTTATAAGTAGAGTAGATTCAAGTCAATTGTTTTAACATATTACAATAGGCAGTTTGAATCTACAAGGAATTTGTACATGATAATCACAAGATATCTAGAAATTATACTTCAAAACTGGCAAGTGAGACTAATTAATTTTTTTCACAAGAATAAATAAACCAATTTTCAAAATATATGATTTATAACCACATTGTATACATTGAAATGTTTTTTTGATATTAATATATTATTGAATATGGATAAGTGAGAAAAATTAATTGTTTTAATCCTAGTATTTCCTTTTACATTTCTTTATACATTTCTTCATATATATATATTTTTCATTTATGATGACATTTTTATATTAAAATGTTGTTTTATTATCAATGTGTTTTTAAATACATGTTAATATTATTTAATTTTTTTTAATCATTAAAATGTTTTTAAATACATGTCCATATTATTTAAATATTTTATTTATCATACACATTTAAAAAAAATTAGTATTATTAATTTTTTTTTAAATGTCTCATATCAAACTTCTATTAAAAATTAAGTGGATTACATACATACATACATACATACATACATACATACATACATACATACATACATATATATGGATTTTTAAATAGTTTATATAAGTGTTACAAGGAAATATATTTAAAAGTTGTAATAGTTATGCATCTTTATAAACATTTTTTTTCCTATGGAAAAAGTCGTAATTTTATTCAAAATGAGAAAATTACATTTTGTAGATGCTAACAAGCATATGCATGTGACCTGTCCCTGTTTTCACTAGATGATAGGCAGACAGAAAATAAAAATAAAAATAAAAAATAAAAAATTGTCTACAGTTCTTTTCTACCTTTCTTCTTTTCCACCTTATGCCATCCTCCCATATTGGGAGTGGTCGTTACAATGGAAAGCTGATTATCAGAGAGAGTGTCTTTGTCAAAATCAGATCCTTCTAATCCATGAGTTCACTCGATGTCCGTTATTTTCGTTCCTATTAGGTGGGACGTTTCATGATTTTCTTGTTTGTTGGAGCCTTCCTCCTCCTTTAGTGTGCTTTCCCAGTTCTTTTGATCCTCTGTCTCTACTTGCTATGTTGTTGTTTCTACTTTTTCTACTTCTTCATCTAGAGGGGTTGTACTTGCTATCCTTTTGGTTGTTTCTGTTGTTTCTTGTTCCATTTGGGAGTTTTCATTTTTTAGGACAGGCACTGCGGAGGTGACTTATTTGTAGGCATCCACAGCATCAGAAGGTTGTGTTTTCATAATCTAGTGGTTGTGTCCATTGTATATTATTGAAATTCAAGTTTATACTTTCTGGTAGTCCCTCACTGAGGTCTACCTCAACACATATCCTGGCAAATGTTAGAATCCCCCTTGAGATTCTCTCCTCATCAGACTTTAGGTATTTTTCCAATACATTCCCTATGGCGATTCATACATTGTCATGCCAAAAATTTAATGGGAGGTTTTGCAACCTGTACTGGCATCTTTGATACCACCATTGTGTTGGTGTCAAAATATGGGAACCATGGGGTCATAAATAGTCCTACATTGCCCCAAAACCATGGCTCCTTGTTGAGGATGTATTCTCTTTCTTATTCTGCTCTAAATCTGACTATACAAAACCTTTTGGACATAAGTATATCTCACAATCCAGAGACAAAACCTCATATACCCATTGGTCTAAAATGTTAGATTTTGGCCAGAACCCATTCAACATACATATAACTAATTTGGAGTAAAGATCTGTGTATAGGTTTTTTACGTTAGGCATGGCGATGGTGAGAATACATCTAGAGCCAAGAAAATCCTAACTTAATTTTGTCCTTGAATTAAATTCTAATTCCATATCTCATGAAAACTTGTAATAGTTAACTAAGTTAATTTGACTTTGAGTTAGTTGGATCAATTAATTCAAGCTGAGAGTCTAACTAGATTCATGTAGAGTCTCTTCTACTTTTTAGGATCCCTCATTGAGTTTATTTTGAGTTGTATTTATTTAATTCAGTTAAACTAGTTCCAACTGATGGAGGAATTAGCGAGAGATCCAATAATGGGGTTTAACCGGCACTGCTCAACCAGTAAACTGTAGATTCACTAATAATTAACTCATGTGTGTCAAACCAAAGAAAGTCTGAGTTGAGATTGGAGTTTAGGGAAAACATAATGTTAGTTGTATAATCATCTGAATTGTACAGGTGGTGCATGCAATCAGATGAAGGCCTATGAGGATTGAACAATTCATAATTGTGAAATTCTCCAATTAAATATTGGTTAATTTACAAGGGAATAGTGCAAGGAAATAGGAGCTTGGTAGGCAACATAATTGGCTAAGTATTGGCTTGAGTTGGTTTGTGAAGCAATCAGATAGATTGAGATAGTTCAGATATTTCTTATGCTTCAGCAAAGCATTGCAATCTTCTAATTTTTTCTGATTAATGTAATAAAAAGATAGCAAATATTTTTAGTTGTGGCTTTCCCCATAAATTTATTGTGTTATGTGTGATTGAATTCTTTCTCTTTTATGCTTCATGATTTCATCAATCATTTACTATTTCCCGTTATAACTAGAGTAGATTCAAGTCAATTGTTTTAACATATTACAATAGGCAGTTTGAATCTACAAGGAATTTCTACATGATAATCACAAGATATCTAGAAATTATACTTCAAAACAGGAAAGTGAAACTAATTAATTTTTTTCACAAGAATAAATAAACCAATTTTCAAAATATTTGATTTATAACCACATTGTATAGATTGAAATGTTTTTTTGATATTAATATATTCTTGAATATGGATAAGTGAGAAAAATCAATTGTTTTAATCCTAGGATTTCCTTTTACATTTCTTTATACATTTCTTTATATATATATATTTTTGATTTATGATGACATTTTTATATTAAAATGTTGTTTTATTATCAATATGTTTTTAAATACATGTCCATATTTATTTTTTTGTAAGCTGGGGAGTTACCATTGTCTATTATCAAAACAAGAAAACCATTACAATCTTAAGGTGATCTCAACCTGCCTCGAAGGGAAACCAGGTTTATTGACCACCTGTAGTTTTTGACTGCAGACCAAAAATAAAATGTTCTCATACTGTCTTTCCATGCTTTGTAAACATTCATCTGGTAGCTAGTAACATTGATAACTAGCTGCAAATAAGTCTTATCATAATTCCTATGCATATCTAAGGAAAAACTAAAAATTTTCATTTTCTATCTATATCAGAAAAAACATGGCTATCTTCATTGAGTCTCGGCATCCTCATGCTGCTCCTTTTCCTTCTTGACCACCAATCCATTCGCCTCTAGCTACTTCTGAAGATCCTCCAGCCTTTTGTCTTGCATGAGCAGGGTGATCAAGATGTTCCTCATCTCTTTCTTCAGGTTGGGGATGCCCTGTGACAATTCAGCCATCTCTAAGGCTATCTGTTCCATGTCTTCGGCCATAAGTCTTTTCATGACCCAATAGAGGTGCAAGGATTGCTTATACAGAGTCATTCTACCTCAGGTATGGCTTGGGTCCAGCATAAGATCCATCCAGTACTCCATTTCTTCCTTTGAATGTGCTTGAATGGCCTCCTCCTCCCAGTGCTCTATTATTCTTCGAATTTTCGGGTTTGTTTCTTCATTATAGGCTCGCTCTGCTGTTCAAACTCTTGTTTCTATGGTTCTCCTCCCTTGTCTACCTTCTACACCCGTGCTAGTCTCCTCGTCTTCTGTTGTTCCTTCCCGACAACGTCTGCCTCTCCTGCTTCTTCCTTCTGCGATTGCTCGCCTGCTTTGATGTCCTCGTCCTCGCGTTCCTTTTCCAAGCTCGGCACCCATCTCCTGTTCATCTTCGGCTTCCTTTCGGCCCCTTTTCATAACTTTGTTTCCGATACCCTGCTAATTTTTGCCGTGTTTGTCAATTCCCTCCGCTGCCATTTCCAATTTGTCTTCATGGGCTTCGCTATCATCCTCGAACACTTCATATAATGTGATGTAAAATTGCTCGGGGTCCTCTTCCATTTTCCCCTTCCCCTTTACATCTTGGATTTCTCGGCTCTGGTCTCCATCACTAGTGCTGCTTCGCATCCATCTCCCCATCTCTCTGCTTCCTTCCGCTTCCATTCTTTTCCTGTTCTTTGTCCCCGGTCTGTGCGCCCGTACTCCTTTCGTCCTGCTTCCTAAGTTGTGCTTTCTCCTGTCTGTATCTTGCTGCTGTTCTCCTCTCTCGCCAGTTCCCATGCAAGCGCTATCTCTCGTCCCTCTACGCCACCTTGCCTTCCTTATACCTCCCTTCTTAATGTCCTCAAGCTCCACCTCCCTGTCCATTCTGTTGTCCCCTGTCCTCTCGCGATCATTTCCCTGGCCTTTGTCTGACATCTTGAAAATGCCACCGTCATTCCCCGTCCCCCTGCTGTCCTTTCACTCCAGTCTATGATCCATCACACCGCTCCTACTACCTGTATCCATCATACTTCGAAACCTGGCGGCGCTGGCTATCCTTGCACACCTTCGCGTCTTCATTACTCCACCTTCCAACCTCCTCAACCTGATCGGGTGGTTTGTCCTCGTTCTTTCATGATGTGGTTGCTTCACGATGGTCTTGAGTAATTATGTTTTTAAGATCCTCCCAATTTTGATCCGCTTCTAAAGATATCCAGTTTCTGTCCAAGCTGCTATTCGCCTCCTTACTCTCCCAATTTCCCAAAAGGTCTACAGCCTTGTTTCCATTACGTCTTACATGGTTAATTATTTTGTAGTCTATTCGATTTAGCAATACTGCTATATCCTCAATGATACCCACTGTCCTCCAGCTTTTTGCAACTTTCTTCCATCTCTTTCCATCCTTCAGTTTCTGCAGCATCTCTATCGTGATCTGCGAATCCCCTTCTATCTCCAGGTTCATATATCGGTTCCTTATTGCTATTCTCAAACCTTGGTAAACTGCCCAAAGTTCCGCCTCGTTGTTCGTCATCTCTCCTCCCCATTCCGAAAAGACCCCCCTTGTTTTTCCTTTGCCATCTCTAAATATACCAGCAAGGCCTGCTAGACCAGGGTTACCCTTCGATGCGCCATCGAAGTTCAGTTTTATGAAATGTTTGCCTGGGTATCTAAATTGGTTTGGGCTTTGGGCTTGGGGATTTCTTTTCTTGTCTTTTCTGGGGTAAATCATATTGAATTCCATATTTAGTTTGGCAACTATCCTTCCCTCTTCTTGACTCATTTTCCAGTCTTCCTCCTCCCAAGTCTCTAAAAGAATGGTTTCCTTGATCGCTTTGCATGCCTCCTCCCAAGTTCTTTCCGGTTGATTGTTTTGCCCCTAAAATTTCTCCTTTTACGTTCTTTCCATAGGAACCAAATCACAAATCCTATCGATATGTTCCAAATCCTTCTTACTACCTGGCTTTGAAATTGACCTTTTCCCCATTGCATTATGGTTTTTCCAATGCTGCTATGATCTCTCATTGTCTTCCCAAAGAGTGCTCCTATCTTATCCCATACATTTCCTGCATAAGGGCATTTATTTAAGAGATGCTCCTGATTTTCCTCTTCTCTATTGCATAGGCTGCACTTCGAAGGTCCATAATATCCTCGCTTTTGGATTTTATCCCAGGTTAGGATCCGTCCTTTACTTACCAGCCATGCGAAGATTGTTATTTTCAGCCACCACTTTCCTTCCCAAATTCTTTTCCAATCCATAGCTTCGTTTTCCCTTTCCTGGCTCGTTGTCAAGTAGTAAGATTCCTTCACTGTGAAAGTCCCTTTCATTGATCTTCCCCATCTAAGGATGTCCTTTCCTGGTCTAGTCTTTATCCTTCTCAGTTCTACTTCCTTAGTATAGTTTTTCTCCATCTCTTGGGGTATGTTTTCAAACCATTCCTCTGGTTTCCTCCAGGTCCTCCAAGTTGCATTAGTTTCCTCATTTGTCCAGTACTCCTTAACATATTCCATACCTTCCATCTTCGCTTTGTGCTTGATTTCTTGTAGGGGCTGGATCTCTGCCATTTTACCTTTCTGCTGCCACCCATCCTCCCAGAATTTGGCATTGCCTCCTTCCTGAATCTCCCAGGAGGCATGTTTATTGACCACATCTCGATTTTGACTTGCTAAATCCCATATAGAGGACCCTTTTGGAACTTCCTCAATTCTTAGTTTACCTACAGTTGATTCCTTCATATTATATTTTAGTTCCCATATTCTTTTCCAGACATCCTTTCCTCCTTGAAGCCATCTCCACCATAATTTGGCACCTAGAATCTTGTTTAGAATTTCGGGATCCCTTATACCCAGTCCTCCCTCCTCATTTCTTTTAACCCGGTTCTTCCATGAAACTAAGGCCCATTTACTTTGTTTTTTAGGTCCTCCCTAGATAAAATTTCCAAATATTTCTTTCATCTTTGCGCACACTCCTTTGGATGCTGCTCTAATGGATAGAGGATAGATAGGAATCGACTGCAGGACAGACTTTAACAACACAATACGACTAGCTATGTTCAAGGACCTGAAGGACCAGCTAGCCAGATGCTTCTTAATTTTATCTATCACCTCCTGCAATTTCTTCATCCGGGTGGGGTGAATATCCAGTTGGTTCCCTAGATACTTAGTTGGAAGGTCTCCCTGTCTGAAGCCCATAGTTCTAGTAAGATGAGCTTTAATGGCCTCAGGGGTGTTAAAAATAAAAGTACAAGATTTTTCCTTATTAACCTGCATACCTGATGCCTTCATGAATATGTCCAGCACTTTCTTGATCATTCTCACCTCTTTGATAGTTACTTCTCCAAATACCATTATGTCATCAACAAATTGTTGATGCGTTATTGCCAAATTGTTTCCCCAAGGTTTGAGGCCTTTGATTCTCTTTTCCCTGAGTTCTCTTCTGATTATTCTTCCAAGCCCTTCAGCTACCAGTATGAAAAGAAAGGGTAAAATAGGGTCTCCTTGTGTTATGCCCCTTGTTGCATTAAAAGTGTCTGTAGGAATACCATTTACCAGGATTGAGAAGATGGGGGTTGAGATCATGCTATATATCCAATCAATCCACCTCTTTTCAAAACCATATGCTTCCAGCACCATTCTAAGGTATCTCCAGCACAAGCGATCATATGCTTTTGAGAGATCCAGTTTTATCATCATTCCTCTCTTTTTCTTTTGACTCAGGGAGTGAATCATCTCCTGAGTAATGACTAGACCATCCAGAATTTGTCGCCCCTCAACAAAACCAGTTTGTTCTGGAGATATGATACTCGGGAGTAAAGGTTTTAGTATTTTTACAATCAGGGTGGCTATGTTCTTATAAAGAAAATTACATAAAGCTATTGGCCTAAATCCTTGAGCATCCTCTGATTTATTGCTTTTAGGTATCAGGGTTAGAAAGGTCGAATTAATACTTGGCCACATCTTTTGCTTCAGTCTTGATTCCTCGACAGCTTCCAAGATTTCCTGCCCTAAGAAGTGCCATCCTGCCTGGTAGAATTCTATTGTAAATCCATCAGGCCCTCGATCCTTGCCTTTTTTCATGTTCATGACCACCTCCTCAACCTCTTCCATTGTAGCCGCTCTCATCAAGGCCTTATTCTGTTCCACTCTTATGATTTTTGGTATCTCCTTGCAGATCTAATCTATGGCTTCTCTCCGTTCCTCTTGTGTTTTAGTGAGGATTTCCTTATGATACTCCACTAGAACTCTTTCTATTCCTTCCTGCTCAATTACCCTTTCCCCCTCCATGTTTTTAATCGAGAAGATCCGGTTCCTTTGTCTGCTTTGTATTATTGCTTGGTGGAAAAATTTTGTATTCCTTTCTCCTTCACGCAGCCATTGTATTCTTGATTTTTGTCTCCACATAATCCCCTCTTGCTTCCTCCTTTCTTCCAACTGATTAATTATTCTGCCCTCCTTTTTACTTCGTTCTTCATCCCTTCCTTCTCAGATTATCTGCTGTTGGATATCCTCCATTTCTTGTTCTAGTTTTTGCTTTTCCTCCATAATATGCCCGAATTCCTCTCTATTCCACTTTCTAATTTTGCTTTTAATTTCCTTAAGCTTCAATTGGATTGTATGCATTTTCCCTTTCCCTTTAACTCTGCTCTGAGTCCACCAGTCTTCCACTTTATGTATGAACTCAGGATTTCTGAGCCAGAAGGTCTCAAAACGGAAAGGTTTCTTTCCTTTGTTTTTCTTGATATCGATTTCCAATCGAATCGGCCAGTGGTCTGAACCTAACCCAGAGAGGATTTTTGTTTCTATAAAAACATCACGGTTCAAAATTTGTTCTGCTAAGAGAAACCTGTCCAACCTCGAGGCTATCTTGTTTCTACCACCCCTGCTATTGTTCCATGTGAAAACACCATTAGTTGTGGGAATATCAACTAATCCGTGTTCTGTTATCAGCTCATTAAAATCCTCCATGCTCTGGTCCATTCGTCTAATCCCTCCCTTCTTATCACCCAACTCCCGAATCAAGTTAAAATCTCCTCCAATTATCCATAAGTTACCCAGGAGAATTCTCCTGATTGTCTGCACATTATTAAGGAAATCCTCCCGGTACGTAGGTGAGTGGGGACCATAAACCCCAGAAATTAGAACTCTTTCCTCCATTCCTGTTAACCTGAACATTCCTGATAGAATCCTAGGGAGGCTAATCCAGTTTCCAAAAATAACTTCTTCAGGATTCCATAAAATTGCTAGTCCTCCTACGGTACCGTTTGCATCTTGAGCCATAACCTCATATATTGGTCTCATCTTTTTCACAATTTCTTGTAGCAGCTACTCATCCATTTTTGTTTCTTGAATTAGCATGATACTAGGTTTGTCCTTCTTCAATCTTTCTTTCAGATATCTCTGCTTATCCTTACTGTTGAGTCCCCTAATATTCCAAATTGTAATGATCATTTATAACTTTTTGAGGGTTGTTGAAATACCTCTGATAGAGGTATCACTCTTCCTGAATTGACTAGAGTTTCTCGCACTACTTGAATCGTCTCGTTTATTGTCTGTCTTCCTCTCTTTCTACCTCCTTTGCCACTGCCATCCATTCCCGAGTTTTGAGTTCCTTGAGAGCCTGTTTGATCTGCTCCTGTTTCTAGCATACAGCCTGTCTTCTCCTTGTATTTTTGGAATGCTTCCTTGTATTGTTGTTTCTGCGATTTCGGGATAAATCTTTCATCTAGGTTCTTCCATTCTTGGAGCAGCTTCTTCATTATTTTCTCTTCTTCTGTCCCATTTTATTTTCGATTTTCTGGACCCTTCATCATTTGTTCCACTGTGTTTTCTTGACTTCCTCCCATCTCTACTTTTGCTTCTCTACTGTGGCCTGTCTTTTTACCAGTGGTCTCAGTTATGATCTCCATGGGGACATTTTCATTTTCTTCCTCCGTCCTTTTCCCATCTTCCGTTTCCTCTTCCTCATCTTGAAGGACCTGAAACTTATTATGATTTTCAGTTGGTATAAACTTTTCCTTTGGTTGCCCTCGTACCCCTTCTGGTCTTGGTTTTTGTCTTCTCTGGACTTCTCTAAAACCCCTTTCTCCTATATCCGGCCTTTCTGTTTTCCTGCTCTCCTCCTCCAGTATTCTTGTGGCTTCCCCTTCTCTGTTTTGTGGACATTGTTGGAAAAGATATCCATACTCATGGCATCTGCGGCATCTAAAGGGGATGTGTTCATAATCTATTGGATGCTGCCATATTTCGTCATGATATTCCACCTCTACATACTCCGGCAGCGGTTCTGCTATCTTCATGTACACACATATCCTAGCGTATGATGTGTATTTCCCCCTTTTGGTCAATTCTGCCACTTTGACAAAGGCCCCGATTGAGTTCCCAATCCCCTCCAGTACCTCAGGGTCCCAGAATTCTGATGGTAACCAAAACAATCTGACCCATATGGGTGCTGCCAATAACTTCTCCGCATCTGGGTTGTATCTATCTTCCCAATGCCTCATAAATAGACCAGCAATGTTCATGAAATATGTTCCTTCCTCAAATATTCTCTCTTTGTCTTTGAGGTTTGCAAAAATGACTGTAAAAAAGCCCTTAGCACCCAGTTTCAGGTCTATATGCCCTTTTGGCTTCCATCATAGTTGAATCAATTTCGTTAGATCCTTTTCAGATGGCCAAAACCCTATAAACTTACAGATCAATGCATGATCTTTCATATAGCAGCGATGAACTTCCAATTTATTGTTAGGGATGACGTACCTCGGTTTCTTCTGTGCCCTGGGTAGGCATCTGCCCCCCATTCTTGCTTGCCATCGGCTTCCCAAGACTGGTGTGGTTTGGCCATTCTCCTGTTGCAATCCATGTGACCCTCCTCCACTAGTTTCGCCAGTTACCACATTTTTGAAGGAGGGGATCTCTCCCCTCCCCTGATTTCCATCCATGGCTCTTTCCAGTCCCGCCCAGTTTCTATTTCCCTTTCGCCTTCCTTTTTGTGCCTACTATTCTCTGCCCGCAATTGATTAACCCTCTTCGCTCCTCCCGGGCCGCCTGCTCCCCAAATACATGTCCATATTATTTAACTATGTTTATTTAAATATTTTATTTATCATCCACATTAAAAAAATTTAGTATTATTAATTATTTTTTAAAAGTCTCATATCAAACTTCTATTAACAATTAAGTGGATTACATACATACATACATACATACATACATACATACATACATACATACATACATACATACATACATACACTACATACATACATACAACATACATACAATATATACATATATATATATATATATATATATATATATAATATATATATATGTATATACATATATGGATTTTTAAATAGTTTATATAAGTGTTACAATGAAATATATTTAAAAGTTATAATAATTATACATCTTTATATACATTTTTTTTCCCATGGAAAAAGTCGTAACTTTATTGAGAATGAGAAAATTACATTTTGTAGAGGCTAACAAGCATATGCATGTGACCTGTACTTGTTTTCACTAGACGATAGGCAGATAGAAAGTAAAAAAATAAAAAAATAAAAAATTGTCTACAATTATTTTCTCCCTTTGTTCTTTTACACCTTACGCCATCCTCCCGTATTAGGAGTGGCCGTTACAATGGAAAGATGATTATCAGAGAGAGTGTCTTTGTCAGAATCAGATCCTTCTAATCCGTGAGTTCACTTGATGCCCATTATTTCCATTCCTGTTAGGTGGGACGTTTCATGCTTTTTTTGTTTGTTGGAGCCTTCCTCCTCCTTTAGTGTGTTTTTCCGGTTCTTTTGATCCTCTGTCTCTGCTTGGTATGTTTTTGTTTCTTCTTTTTCTACTTCTTCATCTAGAGGGGTTGTACATTGCCATCCTTTTGGTTGTTTCTGTTGTTTCTTGTTCCATTTGGGAGTTTTCGTTTTTTAGGACAGGCACTGTGGAGGTGACCTATTTGTAGGCATCCACAGCATCAGAAGGTTGTGTTTTCATAATCTAGTGGTTGTGTCCACAATATATTATTGAAATTCAAGTTTATACTTTCTGGTAGTCGCTCACTGAGGTCTAACTCAACACATATCTTGGAAAATGTTAGAATCCCCCTTGAGATTCTCTCCTCATCAGACTTTAGGTATTTTCCCAATACATTCCCTATGGTGATTAATATATTGTGATGCCAAAAATTTAATGGGAGGTTGTGCAGCCTGTACTGGCATCTTTGATACCACCATTGTGTTGGTGTCGAAATCGGGGAACCATGGGGTCATAAATAGTCCTGCATTGCCCCAAAACCATGGCTCCTTGTTGAGGATGTATTCTCTTTCTTATTCTGCACTAAATCTGACTATAAAAAACCTTTCGGAGATAATTATATCTCACAATCTAGAGACCAAACCTCATATACACATTGGTGTAAAACGTTAGATTTTGGCCAGAACCCATTGAACATACATATAACTAATTTGGAATAAAGATCTATGTATAGGTTCTCTTTGTTAGGCATGGCAATGGTGAGTGTGGGATTCTCCATTTTTTGTTCTACAAGATAGGGTCCTGGGAACTCCACTGTTGTTGTGGTTTTGTCGTGCACTTGATCCTTGCCTTTGACTTCTTCCTTGAAGGAGATTGTTCTTTTTGAGTTGGTTCCAGGACCTCCACCCTTTAATCGTAGGTTAATTATTATGGTTGTGTATGCGGTGATGCCATAATCCCTTAGTGTAAGATTGTCCTGTAAGTTGTGGCCTGAACAGATCAGGTTTTGTTGATATGCTGGTATACCTAGTTGGTTTTCGATCTTGTTTTTTAGCTCTTGGACGTTCCTCCCTTCCCAGATCCTCCAACAAACAGTCTTGCCTTCAAGTTTTTTAATGAAGATTTGTATCAGATACACTTATTTTGGGTGTGTGTCCACTTGCAATGTTGCGGAATCTGTTACCAATGTACCTTGATTTATAAGAGCTTTGTCCTAATCCAACCTATTAGGTCGTCACCGATCAGCTTGCCTATCAGGCATTTTGGGTGTTTGAGTTTCATTTTTGTTATATTTGGTGCATATTCTGATAGGGTCAGCAAATATATTGGGGTTTCCAGGCCCTCGTCAGCGTTACCAATCTATTACCTTCCTCTGCATTTTAGAGCTATGATCTTGGGTAGAAAGGGCTCTTGGCATGTGCAAGCCTCCATATCTGGACATGGTGTGGGCCACTCGATCATCTGGATGCCGGATCTATTAGATCGATAGTGGATATGAAGATGATACTTCCTTCTGTATAGGGGAGGGTCAACCCAGATCCAGGCAATGGCCATGCAATTGCAACGATATCAAACTCAAGGTCATGGATAAGGTGTGCAAAGAGAAATCTGTCCTAGGCTTTAAAGCCTATGGCGAATAGGCAGACGACTACAGCATTGTAGTCATCAATGTTCCCTTAGTCGTTGCCCTAGACAGTCACATAGTAGATACCTACAAAAACCCTCTTCACCTCCTTCATGTTCACTCTTTCTTTTCCTTCCACTTACCTTTTACTGAAACAAACAATTGAGTTCTCCACAATTTTTTGTTTTATTTCCGCAATCGGTCTCTCGAGGGTTACGGTGAAGGGCATAGGCTTGATATATCTGGGCTTGTATCTAGATGGGTAGCTCAGATGGCCATCTTTGAGGTCCCTGAAACCTTTCTCCAACCCCAAAGACCCTGTTTTGTGGCCCTGCTTCCCCTTGCAGTTCTTTGCGCTCAAAAAAATAGTTGCACCAATAGATTGTTGGAGGACTCGACCAGTGGGCCTCTCTACATTGAGTAGGGGTACAACGCCACCATTGGTACTGCTGCCGCTCAGTGGTTCCCAACCCATGTGACAAAAGAGCAGTGTAGGTGAGAGTGCATAGGAGTTCATCTCCACGATTTGATCTTGTTCTATCACTCGGCTCTTAGGTCGATCTATAAACAAATTCATGTAATTTCATAATCACATCTTTGAACATTTGTATTTATATATATATATATTATATTATTATATATATATATTATATATATATATATAATAATTATATATACACACACACATGCATATTTCTAACTTTAATTAATTTTTCTTTTAATGATGCCACAAGTCAGTATACATCCTCTTACCCATGATCTACCAAGCCTCAGATGATTTACATGGTTAGCGTGCAATTTAAAAAATGTTATTACTCAAGAGATTGTCCCTAGCAGTGATGTATTTTGGGTTAATTGATCTATTATCTATCTATATTATATATATATATAATATTATTATATATATATATATATTATATATATATATATATATATATTCATCGTTTGAGTTGTATTTTTGGATGAATAAATGCAATCAAGAACTTGAAAATCGACTTGGCCACTTGGATTGTTTAGGTGACTCAAATGGAACTTGTAATTCAAAAAATACTAGCTAGATTTCATATAAATTAGAAAAGAATACCTGAAAGGTGATGCATTACCATTGATCCATTCTCTAAAAAAATAAGCGAGAATGGGTTCTTGAAGGTGCAAATTTCAAAAAGAAGGGTAGCATTTATTTTGTAAAGGTTAAAATTATGAAAAGTCAAATCCATGAGGGATATTAGGGATTCATTGAGAACTTTGTGGAGAATATTATATAAAGAGCTTTATGGAGAGGATCTTGCTGAGAGATTTATGGAGAAGATCATGGATCTTGACATAATCCATGATATTGAAATAATCAACGATATTGTAATTTTCTAATATAAATTATAAAATTGTGTGTGTTTGGAGGGCATCCATTAGAATGAATTAGCTAGCAAAGGCACCATGTAATAGTATAACAATTAATTTAATTCCTGATTTATGTAATTTTATTTATGTGCATGGTGATTTTATGTGTTGAATTTGTTTGATGAATTAGCAATGCATGTAAGGATTGTGTGTGCCAATCATGAGGAATTAATGTTGCAGGCATTCACGAGGCACAATACACAATTAAAGCACAATAGGTCCATAAACCACAAGTCTTGGAGCGAGGCCATAAGAAAACTTGAAACTGATAGAAACCCATAAATCAATTTGAACAAGTGGTATCGAGCACATAACATTCATGTGTATAGTCTCGAGGAGGAATAGTGGAAGAAGGTACAAGTTTATTGAAGATCTGGTAAGAGATATTTTTTCTCTATGTAGGTGATAATACATGAAGGTGAGAGTATTGGAAACAACCTTAGCAAAGGAGTGTGAGAAGTGTTCTAGAGAAGATAACCACAAAGATTCCAAAATCCCACACTCAGGAGAAAGTTTGACGATTTATAGTGTAGAAAGGTGGGGAATTATTAATTCCAAGGCATGTTCCAACTCATGAGTTGAGGTTGTTACAAGAAGTCTATATACATATGACCAAGAGGTCATAAATTTCCATACATTGGGAGTATGATGCAGGAGCATCAACCCATCCTTTGAGAAATCAACAAGAATGAGTTTTGGAAGGTGCAGTTATAAAAAAGAAAGGTAATATCCATTTTGTAAAGATTAAAAACATGAAAATCAAATCCATGAGGGATGTTATGAATTCATTGAAAAAAATATGGAGAAGATCATGTATAGATATTTGTGGAGAGGATCATGTTGAGGGTGTAAGCTTTAACCCCATATAGAAATTACCTACATATGAATTATAAAACACAGAAAATAAACAATGCCAGATGATAAAACATAAAATAGATATACACATAGATTCTCCCCTGGATCCAAAAACCTGGACTACCAGCTTGATTTTTCATTATATTTATTTCAATGTTACAATACATATTTATACATGCCAAAGGATCTAAAAACATGGAGTGAAAACCATTGCGTCCAAAACCATCGACCGAAAACCATCACATCTAAAACCATAGGTAGGTCTGCCCAACCTAATATAGGGTCCAAAACCATGGACTGAAAACCATCACATATAAAACCATAGGTAGGCACCGCCCCAATCCCCCTATATGGGGGCTACCAGGCTCCACTCCCCCCTAAAAAAACCCCTTCTGACCCCCCACTACACAATCGATGCAACAAAGTGGTTGCTCCAACACCCCTCTAACCTCCGGGTTAACTACATAGGCTAGTTGTGGAAAGAAAAGAACTCAACCCAACATACTCCCACTTATTTTCTTCTTTCCACAAGAGAGCTTAGTCATTTATCCATCCCTAAAATGTCCATTGTTTCTCTGAACCAAGATAACTTCTCAGAGCTCATAGATTTTTTCAATGCATCTGCAGTATTCTTCAAAGTATCCACCTTTACCAGAAACACCTTTATGTCTTCTATCATATCCCTCAAAAAGTGATACTGAACATCAATGCGCTTTGTCCATGAATGATAACTAGGGTTCCTTCCGAAGAAAATTACACTTTTGCTGTCACAGTCTATCATCATAGCTCCCTGTACTAACCCCATACTTGAACACAATCTCTGTAACCAAACTTCTTCCTTTCTTGCATGAGGGGCTGCCATGTATTTTGTGTCTGTAGTTGATAATGCCACTATAGATTATTTCTTACTCATCCATCTGACTACACCTCAAAATAGGTTAAACACATACCCACTTGTAGATATACTCTGATCCCGATCTCCAACTCAGTTTGCATCAACAAAGCCATGGATATATAAAACTATTTCCAATCCTGGTCTTCCTTGGTAGCACAAATCATAATCACTAGTGCCAAGGAAATAACTAAAAACTCGCTTCACTATAGTCTAGTGCTCCTTCCTTAGTTTTTAGATAAGCCTACTCAATATTCCCACTGCATGTGCAATGTCTATTCTATTATAGACCATTGCATATGTTAGGCTACCAACTCCACTTGCATATGGAACACGAGACATGTACTCTTCCTCTTCTTGTGTCTTTAGACACTATTCAATAGATAAATTTATGCATACATGAATAGGAACCTTCACCGGTTCACTATCCTGCATATTAAACCTCTGCAATATTGTCTCAACATAATTCCACTGGTTTAACCAAAGCTTCCTCCTTTCCCAATCTCTTTTAATTTCCATGCCCAAAATATTGTTTGTAGCACCAAGATCTTTCATGTCAAATTTGGAGGACAATTGGGTCTTCAAATACAGGATAATTTTTTTGTCATTTCCAATCAACAACATATTATCCACATACAAGACCAGATAAATAACATGGTCACCAATTAATATAAAATATGCACAGTGATCTACTTTTATTCTGGTGAAGCAAAGTCCACGTATAAATGTATCAAAATTTTGATACCACATCCTTGGTGACTGTTTTAACCCATACAAATACTTCTTTAACTTGCATATCAGTTCTTTCTTACCCTTCACCATAAAACCTTCAAGTTTCTTCATGTAGATCTCCTCTTCTAGATCTTTGTAAAGAAATATTGTCTTCACATGCATCTGTTCTACCTCAAAATAAAAATCGGCAGCAATAGATAAAAGTAATAATAGAAGTTACCTTGGCAACAGGAGAAAAAATATCACCAAAATCAATTCCCGACACCCGGGAATAACCTTTTGCTACCAACCGAGCTTTGTATTTCTCCACCTTCCCTTCTGCATTTGTCTTCTTCTTGAACACCCATTTGCTGCCAATGGGTTTCCTTCCAGCCGGCAACTCCACCAGATCCCAAGCCTCATTTTTTTACAAAGATGCCATTTCATCAACCATGGCCTCTTTCCAGAGTTTTCCATCCTCTGAATCACTGCTTCCTTCACAGTTTTGGGATCATCATCAGTAATAGACAAAGAAAAGTTTGAACAGAAAGCAGATGGACTATACCTCTGGCTGTCTTCTTTCTCAAGCTGATCTTCTCACAGCCGGAGTTTGTGGGTCTTCATATTCTGTTTCCTCCTCTGCTACAGAGTCTGATTCTTCCTCCTTTAGTTCAAACTCTATCTTCACAGGTTCCTTTGGTTGGACTTCATGTTTAATAACATCTTTACCTCTCTGAACACCACATCTCAACTGTACACAACCTTCCTTGTTACTGGGTTGCAAAGCTTATAACCCTTTAAACCATC